>SJYF01000233.1:2763762-2793760 GCA_006410515.1 Procapra przewalskii | reverse complement strand
CTTCCTACTTTGGGTAGAGTTCTCAGTAGAACTGAAATAGAATTTTAAGTTGACTATTTCAAACAACTCTTCTTTGCTCCTAGCAATTTACTTATCATTATCAATATAATTTTCCATGACTGTGTCAGTTTAAATGGACAAACATTAAAAGAAGTTCTCACTGATTAAAGATAATTTATTTGAATTGGTAAATTATATGCATTTGAAACAAATGGTGATCATTTGCAGGCCTTTATTTCATCTCTAAGCACAAAGATGAGAATGTAGATTTAAGAACAGTTTAAAATAAGTTTGATAATAGCATTATATTAATTTAATAGATTTCTTTATCTCTAAATGATGACTACTCAAGTTGGAATTTTTGAAGCATGAACTAGAATTGAAGGGAAAAGATGAAAAGTTGAAAGCTTGTTCAAAATTCCATTTAGGGAAATAGACTTTTAGTCCATGGAGATCTCTGACAGTATTTTAGAGGGTAATCTAGTGAAGGAAGATGGACTGGAGTGAAGAATTTAGCTGATTATGTCATTCATTCAAGAATAAATAGCCTATTTACTTTGTCTGAAAGTTCAATAGATTTAGATTTCGGTGACATGGATGGCATTAGATCTTCCTTTATTAAGGTTGATATAAGTATGTTTGGAGAGGGCTTCTATGAATTATTGCTCTAATATACTTATTGGTTGAATTTTCCTCTGTCTCATTTGCTCAGTGCTCCAATTTTGTAGAAATCTTCTGAATTTTTACAACATTCTGAGGTGGGCAAGTGTATTCATTTAATTTCATAATGAAAGCATTTCACTCCTATAACTTTGTAACTCTCCTAAGCAAGTGGTGGAAAAGGAAGTTGCAAAAGGAAAGATTTTGTTAAGGATACACAAATGTTTGGAGATGACATACTTTGAATTTTTGGTAGAAAATATGTGATCTACTGATTTTCTGAGCTAGAATAGTTCATGCTTTCTATAAATGTTACAGCACTGTTAGCAATGATCTGGAGAAGGCAATGGCACCCCACTCCAGTACTTTTGCCTGGAAAATCCCATGGACGGAGGAGCCTGGTAGGCTGCAGTCCATGGGGTCGCTAGAGTCGCACAACGGAGCGACTTCACTTTCACTTTTCCCTTTCATGCATTGGAGAAGGAAATGGCAACCCACTCCAGTGTTCTTGCCTGTAGAATCCCAGAGACGGGGGAGCCTGGTGGGCTGCCATCTATGGGGTTGCACAGAGTCGGACATGACTGAAGAGACTTAGCAGCAGCAGAAATGATCTCCTCTAAGAAGTGGGTGCAAAAAACTCATAAAAAAGACAATGTTGCATTTGAATTATGGATGAAATCCAAATAGTAAAAATATTTAAATACATCCCTTGAAAATATAAATTCTTTGTTACAATTTGAGATTCAGTGGGAGCAGTAATGTGTAAGAGTGTGACACATAGATGATCAAATTGCAGCTCTGACATTCCTATTTTGAGACCATTAGGCAAGTTAGCAATTCTAAGCTTTTACCATTATCAGTAAAATGTCCATATTTGATATCAAGCGAGAGGACATCTTTCGTACCTTGGGCCTCACTTGGTTTGCCTTTCTTTTTCTTCACCAGCTTTCATTCCTAGATTCTTACATTAAAACACTAAGCTGAACTTTATCCATTGGAAGACACATTGTTTATTTAAGCTAGTCTAGCACTTAATATGTTTTTAATTGTCTGTCTTTGACTAATGGCAAAAGGGGAAATCCCATATTTCTTTAGAAAAGTGAAATAATTTGCCTTTATTTGCATTGATCTTGCAATCTTTGTTCTTTTGTGCTGGTTGATAATTATATCAGTGTCAAACTAATTATCTTAAGTAATGGAAGTTAAATTCCCCCAGTAATTTAAAACAGAAGAATGGAAAATTTTGTAAGCATTACAGAATGGTTGTTCTTTTCAAAATACATCATGAAGTCTCCAGGATATATATATTTGTGAATTACCATCTGTGTAAAAAAAAAAAAAAAAAGACGGCCCCACTGTAGCATTTTGCTGAGTGGAATGGAAGGATTTCTCTTACCATGCTGCTTTCAAACAAGTTAGAGTATCACATAATTGAGTTTCAGGTCAGTTCAGTTCAGTTCAGTCGCTCAGTCGTGTCCCACTCTTTGCAACCCCTTGCAGCACACCAGGCCTCCCTGTCCATCACCAACTCCTGGAGTTTACTCAGACTGAAGTCTGTCGAGTTGGTGATGCCATCCAGCCATCTCATCCTCTGTTGTCTCCTTCTCCTCTTGCCCTCAATCCCTCCCAGCATCAGAGTCTTTTCCAATGAGTCAGCTCTTCGCATGAGGTGGCCAACATACTGGAGTTTCAGCTTTAGCATCATTCCTTCCAATGAACACCCAGTACTGATCTTCTTTAGAATGGTTAATAAATTCACAGTACAAATCTGGTTGATAAAGCTTATATCAGCAACATTATTCAAAGAAACAAAAGGAAAAGAAGTTTTATTTGTTTTCAATTAGGAAAAGTAGTCTTACCTGTTGAAAAAAAAAAAAAAGGACAGCATGTGCATCATAAATGATGTTCTCTTAAATAATTGTTGCAAGTCATAATGGGATAGGAAAAAATCATTGGAAGGAATGATGCTGAAGCTCCAAAACTTTGGCCACCTGGTGCAAAGAGCTTATTCTTTGAAAAAGACCCTACTGGGAAAGATTGAGTACAGGAAGAGAAGCTGGTAACAGAGGATGAGGTGGTTGAATGGCATCACCAACTCAATGGACGTGAGTTTGAGCAAACTCCTGGAGATAGTGAGGGACAGGGAAGACTGTGAGCTGCAATCCATGGGGCTGCAAAAAGTTAGACACAACTTAGCAACTGAACAACAACAACAACAACAGGGAAGTAAGAAATGTTCCAGAAACATTTACTGAGAGCTCATCACAGACCAGAAATAGCAGTAAATGCTAAGAACATTTCCATGAACAGAATAGACAAGTATATTTACCCCATGTAGGCCTGTTAATTTTTCTTTTGAGCAATTTTAAGTGCTAATCTGAATTAAGCATGATTTATTTATAAAGTAAAATTAAAAGAGAAATGTTATTTATATGTACAACTTCTTTCTAAGGCATGTAGATCTCAAAGGTATCATTCTGCTGAGAACATGGGCATGTTTATATATTCAAAGTTGAGAACATATTTGGAAAGAACTGATTATTTGTGCAATAGAAGATGCCTTTGGAGTTCTCATGGAGGAGATTAGGTAAAAAGAGAAGATGGGACTGTGAGTGAGAGCAAGAGTGTGCTATCCAAATATTGAATTTCTACACAGGTCAGCCAAAGACCCATTCCCCACTGCTTTAGGCAGTCCTGCCTTATTTATACTGTCTGATTTTGCTGGAAAGGGGCTCTAATGGCAAGTGAAGAGTCTACCCCTCAACTGATGCTTCTTCTCTGAGTTTTTATCTGTTCTTGAGCTTTCTGAGCAAGAAATGTTAAAGGTCTTTCATTAATCCTTGTGCTTAAACCTTTGGCTAAATGTACTTGATCCACAAGATGTAACAATAAAGAACAAACCCTTACTATGAGAGTTTTTATGAAGTATTATATATATTCTTTGATCAGCTTTTGCTTCACAGTAGAGCAGTCCTTTTCAAAGTTAAAGTGATATGTTGGCAGAACATAAAATCCAACCAGAATTAAAACCACAATACATGAAAAAGCAGCCTTCTAGAAAACTCAATATACTGGCCACAAGTAGTCATCACTGATAACTCTAGATATACCTCTAAAATACAAGAAAAGAGAAAGAGAAAATGGAGACTTAATCAAAGAAGTAATAAAAGAAAACTTCCCCCACATTTACAACTAAGTGTTCCAGCACAATTAAAAAAAAAATTTATCCAAGATACATTGTGATGAGAATTCACAATCCTAGGGTT
The DNA here is from genome assembly GCA_006410515.1 of Procapra przewalskii. Classification (NCBI taxonomy): domain Eukaryota; kingdom Metazoa; phylum Chordata; class Mammalia; order Artiodactyla; family Bovidae; genus Procapra; species Procapra przewalskii. The sequence goes on along the minus strand of SJYF01000233.1, from coordinate 2,789,834 downwards.
AAAAGAAAACCATAAAATCATCTCAAAGGAAAATATACTCACATCCTGATGATCACCACTCAGAATGACTTTAGACTTTTAATAGATGTCTGGAATCTAAAAGAACTGATAGCAATGCCCTTAAAATTCTGAAAGAAAATAACTTAGTTTGAGTTGTCACTGTCACATTAGGGTTAAAGTGGATAAACTATACTCTTATTTTCTTAAAGTTTATTTTTTTTAAGTTTAGATCTTTAAAGACTTGATTTAAGCTACTATACTAAATTTTTGAGTTTGAAGAAGCTGCAAACTCAACTGTTATTGTGGGTAAAATTTATATTTATTTATTTTGCGTATAATATTGTGCTGTTTATGGACAGGAAGAGAAATTTTTATGAGAGGTTGAATAGCATTTTCAAAGGTAACATTTAATGGGAGAAATTTCAATTTCAAATAAATATCTGCCTGAAAAGTCCCATTAGGCAAGTGGATTTTTTAATGTTAACCATGCTACTGTATTCTTTCTGAATTTGCTGAATGAAATTAATAGATAAGAAAGAAGGGGTGCAAATACATTCCTAATCAGGTCTTAAGAAGAAAACTTAGATTCTCATGGTCTTTTCATCATCAACAGCCTTTTACCTAAAAGCATAGAAAGACCCCTATTGAGAATTTTTCCTTTTCTCCTTTAATACTTTCTCATGACTTGGTCATTGACAATAGCATTCATGCTGTTAAACTGGCAGAGAACCTAATTATGACTTTTTATCTGAAGCTCAGATAACCTCAAAGCTCTTTAAGAAGATTATTGCCTTAATCTATCTGCTAAATTCTTCAATGCACTTATGAGATGTATGGTATCAACTCTCTAGACTGTAAGAGAGATTTAGAGTTTAGGAAGATGAAACAATGAGTAAAGTGAGCACTGGATTAGACGTCTGAGGACCCAGATTGTTGCACAATCTCTGCAAAACATCCCTTTGGGATACACTGTCACCTAATTGGAAAAATAAAGGCAGTGGAATAGATTGCCTTTAATATGTGTACTCAAATTAAAGTCTTTGATTCAGTGACTGTGACTCACGTTCCAGAGTCACATGTATTCCCATGTATTTCACTTTGGCGGGGCTCTATATATGGGTAGTGATATAAAGGGCTTAATAGTTTTATAAGTGTGGTATTAAGAGGGGCATATTCTCATGGAAAGATAGAATATGTTCATCTATTTGGATTCACATTTTGAAGACTGTTCAGATACCAGTGATCACAATGTTTGCCTGATTTGGCACATCCTCCTGCTATTCAACATATCCTGTGACTCACTCAGGGATTTATTGCTGAGGAAAGCATGAAATATGCATGAGCACTATAGGATAGTCCTTGTGATAGTGATTTTTTTTTAATTGGTGACTTTATATCCTTTCAGTTTTCACACATTATCACTTAATTCTGTGGAGTCTGCGGTTATAATTTGAAAGGCAGTCCCTATGCTAATTGGCTTATTTTGAAAAGAAATAAGTTGGCTGAGTGTCCATCTTCCTTTTCTGAAGACAGTGATATTGGTCCATTCCCAGACTCTGCCCTGTTTTGCTCTCACATACTGCACAGCTTCTCACATGCCCCACTTGTATGCCTCAGCAATCACTCAGGCTTTGACATGCATTTCTGGAGGGTGTTACAACATGTTTTTGAATTTATCTTCTCCAGGAAGCACTCCACAATGAATAATTTAACCGGATAACTGTTTATTAAAGAGAAAACACAAGGGATGAAAAGTCTAAACAAACTTTTTTTTCCTGAAGATGGATGGCGAGGGCATCTACTCATTTGGCAAACAGTACAATTATCGCTTCCCTGGTTACCAAACTAGGTTATGCTAATGCTTTGGCATGAAAAATTGAAAATAAATCTCAATAATTGATGTCTAACAAAAATACAGGTCAAACACAGTTGTAGCAAGAAAAAAATAAAGGAAAATTATCTTAGTCCAAATCATGACATGCTTTGTATTGCATTTACTGAAAAAAAGAGGGTGTTGATATTGACAAAGATTTTGTAGAAGAGAAAAGGGTTCAGAGTATCTAGATGTGAATGATGACCCTGCCTACTAACTACCTGACCTTGAGCAAGATACTTGGACACACAGCCTCTAGGACAGGATCACATCTGTAACCTTGCCTACCTCAGAGAATTGCTGTAAAATATGCTAAAATCACACCCAGGGAAGTCTGAAATAAACTATTGAATACAGTATATCAGGAGCTGTGATAATGCTGTTTGCCATTCAGCTGCAGTGCCAGCTGCTGGGGATTAGGAAAAGGCTGAGGAAGGCCTGATGGTGCCTTCAGAAGAGAAGGGAAGCATCTTGATAATATTGTTAATTCTCAGAGAATCTGCTCTTCCACATCTGCTCCATTCAGTCAATGATATTTAGCATCTGCCTTGCATTGTGCACCCAATGAAGAGCTGTCCAAATATACTTTAGGGCCCAAGTTGCTTCACGATCCCCAAGCTTCCAAAATTTCATGCTTGATACACCCTACGTCCAGAGAAATGTTAGAATCTCAGACATCTGTTTCATTTAAAAATGGAATGCATAGAAAAGGGCTGTACCTGAATGAAAACTTAAGTTGAATTCTGGGACGTTCAAGTGCACGCATGCTCAGTTGCTCAGTCGTGTCCCATTCTTTGTGACCCCATGCACTGTAGCACACCAGGCTCCTCTATCCATGGAGTTTTCCAGGCAAGAATACTGGAGTGTGTTGCCATTTCCTTCTCCAAGGGATCTTCTTGACTCATGGGTTGAACCTGGGTCTTCAGTATCTCCTGCATTGACAGGTGGATTCTTTACCACTGAGCCTCCTGGGAATCCCTGGGATATTCAGACCAGAATCTAAAAGCTGGATTGTGTTAATACTTGGATATTTATAATGATTCAATTAAAAACTGCTTATTCAGGTATATGCTGATACTTGAACTGAGTTCAAATATCTAAATGTGTTTTCTTTTTCATCACTACTTATTGCTGACTTTGTCTCTCTGCAACCTCCCCACAGAGATTTTTTCTCTTTGAATAATAACAAAAACAGTAGTAACAATAGTAGTAGTAACAGTGGCAAAGCTGTCATTTGTTTAGTTCCTTCATTGTTCCACACACTGTTTTGTTCTGATTTTGTGGTTTACTTTACCATGAGAATGTTAGCAGCAGCATCTCTAGCAGGTAGGTCTTCCTTATTACGTATTCAGTCTGAGCCTCTTGCAATCTACTCTTTCACCCCGGCATTAAAACTGCTGCCCAGAGAAACATTCTGCAGTGACTCAATTCCCTAAGTTTTTCAGAACCCTAATATGCTTTGATGTCTTTGTCCCATTTGACTCCCTGCAAAAGCTCCTCTTTTTGAGATCTCCCATGTCTCGGCATCTGTAGCCTCTGCTGTTTCTCTGAGAGCTGCTCCGTGGTCTCCTGTGTCTGTGCCTCCTGTCCTATGTGTCTGTTCTCTCCCTTCATCCTGCAGTTTCTCAGCTTTCCACTCTCAGCAGTTCCCTTGAAGATGATGAGCTGGAGGCTCTGAGAAGGAGCAGAGTGCAGAGGTTAAGGGAGAATCCGGTGCCTGCCTTTGTGGCTCAAAACCTTTGTGGCTCTCTCTCCTTCCAAGCTGACTGATCACGTGTATGCAAAGTCAGTTTTAGCTCTCTTAGTGGTAAAGTGGAGACAATATTGATAACAACACCTACTTTATGAGGTGGGTGAGAGGGATCAATATCTTGCTGCTGCTGCTGAGTCGCTTCAGTCATGTCTAACTCTGTGTGACCCCGTAGACGGCGGCCCACCAGGCTCCACCGTCTCTGGGATTCTCCAGGCAGGAACACTGGAGTGGGGTGCCACTGCCTTCTCCAATATCTTAGTATATGCAAAAAGGCTTAAAATAATTTTGGCCCATCGTAAGCAGTTAAGTGTTGCAATTATTTTATTGCTTTCATATTAGCTATTATAGTCATCATTTTAAATAGTTTTTCCTATCATTGGATCTGTTGATTTCAGTAGGTTCTGTACAGGGAAGCTAAATCAAAACGTAGTCAATGTCATTAAGCTATTTTATATTTACATTGTCTAAAAGGCTTAATCAGCTCCAGTCTGTTACGCAAAGCCTCTCAGTGGTGCTAGTTTGTCTGTATAGCCTTATCTTCCAAAACTCACAGTATAATGTTCACTCCTGGCATCTCCTTTCCCCACTGTGTTTTCCTGATGTTCCTTCTACCTCCACGCATTTAAAATCCTACCTGCCATTCACAAGACTCAGAACAAAGGCTACCCATCCCTTGACGCCTTTTGTAATCCTCTAGATCAAGAATAAGTCTATCCTTTCTGAAGCTGTTAAGCAAAGCTCTTTATTTTTAGGTCTCATTTGGCCCTGTATCTCTGTATCTGATATTTTAGTTATTCATGTACATGGAGTTATCTTTCCTCTTAGATTATAACTCCCTGGGCAAGAGCTTTTGCTTTTGTACAGCCTTCCAGCTCCCAGCGCAGGACATTGCATCCAGTAACATTCAGTGAAGGGCTGCTGAATTCATGTTGATTTCAACATCAAAATAGAACGACTCTACAAACCCCGTCCTGCTCTGTTTGCACAGGCCACTGGCCTGGTTAACTTGGATGAATGGAGGAGACTTACAGAGGTTCTCTCTTTTTTTTCTTCATCTTTTTGGGTTTTAGAGTTGGTCATAAACTGAGATGTATAGTACTTGGTTCATTGTAGTAAATATCTGTTGGATGATGAAGAAAATAAATAGTAAATATTTGCTGAATGAAGAAGAAAAATAATGAATGATCCACACCTTGTTTCAAGAATGGAAAAAAATGCAAGCAGATATTTTTTGGACATAAAGCACACATCCACACTTGCTTCTGAATAGAGAACACAGATCAAGTCTCAAGTGTGAAAGGCATGCTTATGTTTACTAAGTACACTAGACAAAACTATCAAAATGCTGACTTTTGTAATACATTTTTAATCTTTTTAAAATCAACCTTGTTTCTGTATGACAGTAAGCGTTGATTAAAATCCAAATCCATATATCCTTCACTTTATTCATTCATGTCAGTGTGATAACCTCATAAACAGTATAACTGCATTAAAAAAAAAAAAAACCACTTGCTGCGAGAATGAATGAAACGCTCACAAGCTCAATGTAATGTGAACAGATGCTCAGGGGTGAGGGTGGAAGGTGCTCTCCGGTGACCTGGCAGAACAAGTCAGCTTATTCCTCGTCTTCAGGGGTCCTGGGCTGCGTGCTCATCTCCCGAGCATGCCGGGGGCTACAGGGTGAAAGAAGCAAAACCCCTGGCCCAAGGGGTGCAGTCATTTGTGACTTTTGATTATTTGCAGAGGCCACTTCAGAAATACAGATTTGGGAATTGAAAAGATTATTCACGAAAAAGGGAAGTTAAAATGTATCGTAAGAATGGTGGATTACTATATTTAGACCACAGCTTTCCTTTTTCTTTTGTTTGCACTTTCATGTGGCGTTATTTAGCAATATGGAGAAATTGTGATTGTCAGCCTTTAGTGTGTTAATCTGAGATTATTGGGAACCCTTCTGGGAGGGATGGAGTGAGGCCAAGAATACTAAGTCAAGTAGCCTCAGTGTATTCGGCTAAACATTAAAGCAAATGTTGACACATCAGAAGACAAAGTAAATATAAGAAGAAGAGTTTTGCTAAGATGTCAAGACCACGTTTATCTTGGCCACTGTTTCTAGGAAGCCTTACCTGGCTGTCCATGGCTGAATTTAATATTGTCCCATAAGACATTGTATTTTCCTGCATTGTACAAATTACGCAGCAGTGCTTGCCCATTTCATTATCCATGCTCCCCACTTGCAATGTAAGACATACTGAAGGCAAGTCATACTTCTCCAGCAACTTGCCAGTATGTGTTGCAGCATATTTGATGGATAGTATATTGAAAGGGAGGAATCTAAGGCACGGCCATTCACTGCTCCGAGTATGATGCTGTAGCTCAGAAGTTGCAATTGGACAACTTAAAGGCTGCATTTCACCCACAGTCTTGCATATTTGACTGAAAAGTTTTGGCGCACAAGTTTTTAAGAACAGCCAAGCTTTAGTCACTAATAAATATTTAGACACTGAAAGGTTTGACACATCTGTTATTGTTTATAGTCACTAAGTCATGCCAGACTGTTTGTGACCCCATAAAGTGTAGCTCATGGACAGAGGAGCCTGGTGGGATAGAGTCCACAGGGTTGCAAAGAGTTGGAGACAACTGAAGTGACTTAACACACTGAACTGTAGCCCACCAGGCTCTTCCGTCCTTGGGATTTCCCAGGCAGGAATACTGGAGTGAGATGCCATTCCCTTCTCCAGGGAATCTTCCTGACTCAGGGATCAAACCCAGGTCCCCTGCATTGCAGGCAATTCTTTACCACTGAGCCATCAGGGAAGCGCTTGACACAATAGATATCATCAATCCATGTTTCCTGCTTCTCTTGAGATAACTGAAGATCGGACAACTCAGAGCTCCTGTTGTTATACAAATGAGCAGAATTTAATGGTAAGTGGAAGGATTCTTCAGTCTAGCCCAACACCTCCACTTAAAGCTAGCTGATTCTCTATCATGGTTTTAAGTGAATATGAATTAGAAATCTAGCATTCTATTCATAGTATTTTGGCATCTAGCATTACTACTAAAAGTCTAGAAAATGTATTATCTTAATGATTAAAAACATTTTTTGAATGAGCCTTGAAACTTCTAATCCAATTCTGAATATACAAAGAAATACTATATTGTTTAAAAAAGTGGAAATTAACAAATGATTAACAATTATTAGGGTTTCCCTGGTAGCTGAGCTGGTAAAGAATCCCCCTGCAATGCAGGAGACCCTGGTTCAATTCCTGGGTCAGTAAGATCCCCTGAAGGAGGATATGGCAACCCACTCCAGTATTCTTACCTGAAGAATCCCCATGGACAAAGGAGGCTGGCCGGCTGCAGTCCATGGGGTCACAGAGAGTTGGACACGACTGAGCAACAAACCAGAGCACAGCACAGTATTAATAACTAAAGTACAGATTTTGTTCAAAGTTCACACACACACAGGCTCAGTTTCATCTTTCTCTGCCCCGGCTGGCCTGCAAGCATTTGAGTTTGTTCCACTGAGCTGCAAAATACCTTCCTTCAATACTGGGGAGGGCTGATTCCAAGCCTTTCCTCTCCCTCCTCCTACTGACTCTATAAAAGGGGAAAGGAGAACCCATGGTGCTTCTCAAGAAGGCTGCTCTTCCAGTCCACCCTCCTATACAACAACAGGTGGCTCCACATTGCCAGACCTGGAGGGGAAAAGATCATGATTGGGATTTCTTCACAGACCTACAGGGCTTCAGACCTGCACCCCAGGTTGCCTTGGGAGTTGCCCCTGTCCGTGGCCCCAGTCTGAGCCATGCTGTGGTCTGAGAAGCATGAAGGTGGCAGATCCTGGTGTTGATCCTGACCACCCAGCAGAGAGAGAAGAATTTGATTTTTCCTAAGTAGAAATTGATCAGTATGGGATTTAGAGATTTTTCAAAGGTGCCTTTGTTTAAATTGAGAATTGGGTAAGTTAGGATCTTCATTAAAAAGCACCATGCGGTCCAGGGTTAACGAGGCCTATCAGAGCGGTCCTGACACTAAATAGAGACCTATTAACTGCAATCTCTGTGGCATGGGTGCTCTCTGGCAGTTCAGTCTCCTCACGAAGGAGGATATCTGAGGCATCTATCTGGCAGAGGCAAGGAGGACTGGCTCCCCTAAATGGGCCCGACGCCATGAGGCAGAGGGCAGGGCAGGTGAGTCCTACCCTCTGCCCTTTGTGTCACCCTCCCTTGCTCCAGCTCCTCCCAGGAGGGTACTGCCCCAGAGCCACTGTGGACAGAGAAGCAATGCTGAGCCTGGAGTCTCCTATGGTCCCCAGCTGACCAAGGGGCCCCAAAGAGGTTCATACTCTCAATGTCCTATTTTGCCATCCATGTAACAAATGGATTAGAAGGGAAAAACCACTGACTCCTTGTAAAAGGTTATGTAAACAAATCAATGGATGAAGGCAAACGATGTCAACATCAACACTGTTCGTTTGGGGACCAGGTGTTTTACCTTGTTCTTCTTTTAGGAATAAGAAATAGCCAGTGCTTCCATAACCTCCAACGTGTACCAAATGCTGTTTTAATAACCTTTCTTATACTGACCCGGTCAAACTTTACAAAATCTCTCATGAAGTGAGTGCTTTTATCAACCTTATTTATAGATGAGAAAACAGAGGTAGTTGAGGCGTAGCACTCTGCGGCAGGTATTTTTCATGCACACTTTGTGACTCTCGTAAAAATTCTCTGTGCAGTGGACATTGTAGCTCCATTTAACAAATGAGGACACTGAGATTCAGAACATTTGCAGGACATGTCTGGGACATGCTGATAAGTGATAAAAAGAAGGATTTGAATTCTCTTCTTTCTGTTTCCAAAATAACTGATTAGAATAACTGATTGCTCAGGGTGAGGTGAGAGATTTAAAATTCCTTCTTGAGATTTATTTATGATCCTTCAGATATTCTGTTCAAGGTTCCTGGAATGGAGAGAATAATAAGCACCAGATACTAACAGTCATCTTGAAATAGTGGTACAGGAGAATGCCTCTCTTTCTCCATTCAGATTTAGGTTTGGCTGTGCCACTCTCTTCCTCCTGATTTCTCCCAACAACCAACACTTGAATGTTCCCCCTCATGCATTAAAGACCAAAGCCCAGTCCAAAGCCTTGTTCTTTAATATAGATATTATTATTAGCATAAGGCAGGGGTCCCCAACCTTTGGGCCTCGGACCCATACCTCCTGTCAGATTTTCTGTGATTTTAGATTAGAAATAAAGTGCATGATAAATGTAATGTGTTTGAATCATTGGGAAATCACCACCCCCCTCTCCCAACTCCTCATCCGTGCAAAAATTGTCTTCCATGAAATTGGTCCTTGGTACCAAAAAGATTGGGGATTACTGGCCTAAAGGGCTTCAACATCCACAGAGACACTTCATCCAACACCCTGATTTCTCTCAGTCCCTTCATCTTATCTCCTGTTCATCTGGACCACTCATTTCTTCATTCATCATCACACCTGGGCACTTGCCCTCACCAAAATCTACATCACATCTAACATTATGTGTTAAAATGCTCCATTTAAGTGTCAACCCCTCTCTCTCACAAGGTGTTTAGTTTAAGCACCTCCAAAATTCTTTTACTCCACCAAACTCTCCATTTCCCTTACCAGTTAGCCTACTATGCATGCCTGCTAAGTTGCTTCAGTCATGTTTGACTTTTTGCGACCCTATGGACTGTAGCCCACCAGGCTCCTCTGTCCATGGGATTCTCCAGGCAAGAATACTGGAGTGTGTTACCATGCCCTCCTCCAGGGAACACCACCTTTCTCTCTCCCCTGCTTGGCCCATTATTGCAATGTCGCTTACTCTCTTCCCTCTCCATGCATACACTCAATTCTAAATAAACCTCCCTATCAACCGTCTTCCAATTTGACAACCAAAGAGTTGATGATAATCACACAATTGGAGAGCTGAGTTGTATTTCTTATGATATTTATGTACAGGTTATCATCATTAGCTCCTAGCACTGCCCATCAATCTCACTACATTTTTTCCACCCATTTTTTAAATTACTCTGTCATATAGATTGCTTTCTAATCCCATCCTTTCTTTTCACTCTCACTTCAAAAATTCTGACTAAGGTACCATCATCTTACTTGAATGCCAAAATATTTTCCTAATTGGTATGTCTGAATTTGGCCTTGCCTCCTTTTCTTTTTATCTCCACACAAAATCAAAGTAATTAGATATTCACAATCAATTGGTTTGATACACCACATTAACAAATTGAAAGATAAAACCCATATGATTATCTCAATAGATGTAGAGAAAGCCTTTGACAAAATTCAACAACCATTTGATAAAAACTCTCCAGAAAGCATGCAGAGAAGGAATATACCACAACATAATAAAGGCTATATATGATAAACCCACAACAAACATTATTCTCAATGGCAAAAAACTGAAAGCACTTCTTCTAAAGTCAAGAACAAGACAAGTGTGTCCACTCTCACCACTACTATTAAACATAGTTTTGGAAGTTTTAGCCACAGCAATCAGAGAAGAAAAGAAATAAATGAATCAAGATTTTAAAAGAAGAAATAAAACTCTCACTGTTTGCAGAGACATGGTCCTCTACATAGAAAACTCTAAAGATACCACCAGAAAATTACTAGAGCTAATCAATGAATATAGTAAAGTTAAGGATATAAAATTAATACACAGAGATCCCTTGCATTCTTATACACTAACAATGAGAAGACAGAAAAGAGAAATTAAGGAAACAATCCCAGTCACCATTGTGATGAAAAGAGTAAAATGCCTAGGAATAAATCTACCTTAAGAAGCAAAAGACCTATATATAGAAAACTATAAAACACTGATGAAAAAAATCAAAGACAACACAAAGAGATGGAGAAATGTACCATGTTCATAGATCAGAAGAATCAATATAGTGAAAATGAGTATACTACCCAAAGCAATCTATAGATTCAATGCAATCCCTATCAAGCTACCAATGGTTTTCATAAAACTAGAACAAATAATTTCACAATTTGTATGGAAATATGAAAAACTTCAAATAGCCAAAGCAATCTTGAGAAAGAATAATGGAACTGGAGGGATCAACCTGCCTGACTTCAGACTTTACTACAAAGCTACAGTCAAGATAGTATGGTTTTGGCACAAAGACAGAAATGTAGATCAATGGAACAAAATGGAAAGCCCAGGATAAATCCATGCACCTATGGACACCTAACTTTTGACAAAGGAGGCAAAAATATACAATGGAGAAAAGACAATCTCTTTAACAAGTGGTGCTGGGAAAATTGGTCAACCATCTGTGAAAGACTGAAACTAGAACACTTTCTAACACTGTACACAAAAATAAACTCAAAATGGATTAAAGATCTAAACATAAGATCAGAAACTATAACACTCCTAGAGGAAAACATAGGCAAAATACTCTCTAACATAAATCACAGTAGGATCCTCTATGAGCTGTCTCCCAGAGTAATGGAAATAAAAACAAAAATAAACAAATGGGACCTAATTAAAATTAAAAGTTTTTGAACAACAAAGGAAACTATAAGCAAGGTGAAAAGACAGCCTTCAGAGTGGGAGAAAATAGTAGCAAATGAAGCAACTGACAAAGAATTAATCTCAAAATTATACCAGCATCTCATGCAGCTCAATACCATAAATGTAAACAACCCAATCAAAAAACAAGCCAAAGAGCTAACAGACGTTTCTCCAAAGAAGGCATATAGATGGCTAACAAACCAGTGTGGAGATTCCTTACAAAACTAATGAAAATAGAACCGCACTATGACCCAGCAATTCCACTGTTGTGCATACATACTGAGGAAACCAGAATTGAAAAAGACACGTGTACCGCAGTGTTCATGACAGCACTGTTCACTATAGTTAGGACATGGAAGCAACCTAGGTGTCCATCAGCAGACAAATGGATAAGAAAGTTGTGTTACATATGCACAATGGAGTATTACTCAGCTATTGAAAAGAACACATTTGAATCAGTTCTAATGAGGTGAATGAAACTGGAGCCTATTATACAGAGTGAAGTAAGTCAGAAAGAAAAACACCAACACAGTATATTAACACAAATATATGGAATTTAGAAAGATGATAACAATGACTCTATATGCGAGACAGCAAAAGAGACTCAGATAGAAAGAACAGACTCTTGGACTCTGTGGGAGAAGGTGAGGGTGGAATGATTTGAGAGAATAACATTGAAACATGTATATTACCATATGTGAAATAAATTACCAGTCCAAGTTTGATGCATGAGATAGGGCACTCAAAGCTGGTACGCTGGGACAACCCAGAGGGGTGGGATGGGGAGGGAGGTGGGAGGGGGTTTTGGGATGGGGGACACATGTACACTTGTGGCTCATTCATGTCAGTATGTGGCAAACCCACCACAATATTGTAAAGTAATTAGCCTCTAATTAAAATAATTTAAAAAATATTCTGCTTTCTTTTCCACAGTTAGTGTGGATTTTTTGTATTGTTTTCTTTGTATTTCTAAAACACCTGAAGATTCTAAATTTCTTAACCATTGTATTATGCTGTGATTTGCTTCTTAACATGTAGCCACTATTACACATCTGCAGTGTAGTTCACAACTGCAACAGATCTCTGCTCTGGCCTTCCCATCCCACCATAAGTGTGTGATGGTGTGATGAAATTATGCTACATTGAATGCTGTGTAGATTGCAAAGTGTTCCACAGATAGACAGTCTTCTATGACTGGCCTTTCCCTTAAGGTATCATGCTGGGTATTCTCCAGCACCTATGACTCTCCTTAGGCTTTTATCTCCCTCCAAGTCCTGAAGCAGTTTTCTAGGCTCCCTCTTCCTGCCTCTGCCCTCCCTCGCTCCCATCTCCTCTAACTCTTCTTGTGGGAAGAGTAGTCAGTGTGGCATCATGCATTGGCGAATGCCAACTTCCTTTACTTCCTCTTCCTACCTTTGAAAGATGGATATATTCTCTTGGATTTACAAGAAATATATAAGGTCCAGTAAGCGAACGGTGTTTGGGGTGCTTTCAGCAGTGGAAGAGAAGGGCCCCCAGATTCCAGGAGGACCACTAGCTAAATTCTTACAGAGACAAGAAGCAGGGAACATGGCATCTCTATCTCTACTGAGAGGCACCTTTTTCTGTTCTCTAGGAAATGACTTTCTGCAAATGATAGCCAGATAAATCAGAGGTTGTGGTCCATGGAATTGCTATTTCTCTCAGCTGACAATGTGTAGACGATATAGTTTATAACCAGTACTACTTCTGGTGCCATTTTCTCTTGTCCTATAACATAGAATTTAGCTCCAACAGTGGGCTCAATTGCAAGACAGTCTTAAATTCCCCAGAGGAGCTAGAACTCTCAATTCTATGTGAAAATTTCTGATTTTTAAAACACTCTGAATGCCAAAAAGTGCTGGTGGAGAGATTGATTCAGTCTAAAGGCAACCACCTCCTTCTCTGAAAGTTTAGGGTCATAGGGAGAGGAAAATAGCAGGGAATGGGGAGAAGGAAGAGTGGAGAAAAATATCTGTCTCTCTTTCTATTTTTCTTTCAAGAATCCAGCTACAAAGAGTCCAGACTACATTAATGTACAGTACCTTATTATATCTTTCATAAAAGGCCTTCGATTTATGTTAATGATTAAATAAAGGGACATCTTTTAAACAATTTTAATACCTTTTTTGGAATGACTAGCAAATATTTGTAAATATTGAAGAAAAAGAAATCAGTAAGTGTTCTGATTTTTCCTAGAAAGTCTATATCTAACAAAATCAAATCACTCTGTTGTCTGTACCTCATCGTGAGAAGCAGAGTATTCACATGGGGTGAACATTTTGGAGTTTAGTAAACCTAAATTAAAACTTCAGTCCTATTTATTACCTGCTGACTATGTGACCTTACATAAATGGTTAACTTCCTTCACCCCAGTTTCCACATCTTGTGAAAGTCTCTGGCGAAACAAGATGCTAACTCAGTATTTAGATCCCTACTCCACCCCACCTAGCTGGTTCCTAAGACACAAACTTCAAGAGACTGCAAACTTAAGTAATCATCTCTTTTCCTTTTTATTCAATGCTAGTCGTGTCTGACTCTTTGTGACCCTGTGGACTGTAGCCCACCAAGCTCCTCCGTCCATGGGATTCTCCAGGCAAGAATACTGGAGTGGGTTGCCATTTCCTTCTCCAGGGGATCTTCCTGACCCAGGGATCGAACCCAGGTCTCCCGCATTGCAGGCAGATGCTTTAACCTCTGAGCCACCAGGGAAGCCCCTAAATATATATCTATATATCTCTATCTATATATGTTTAAAATGTATATGTTGTGGTGAGCAGGGACTACTCTCATTGTGGTACACAGACTTCTCATTGGGGTGGCTTCTCTAGTTGCAGAGCCCGAGCTGTCGAGCACAAGGTCAGTAGTTGTGGAGCACAGGCTTAGTTGCCCTGAGGTATGTGGAATCTTCCTGGACCAGGGATCAAACAGATGTTTCCGGCATTGGCAGGCAGATTCTTTACCAATGAGCCACCAGGGAAGCTCCATCTCTCTTCTTAATAGCTTTGCTGTTTAATAGGTGTCCAGATGTGGCAGTGCTCTCTGTACTATGAAAGAAAAAGAAAGTGAAATTATTAGTCTCTCAGCTGTGACTGACTCTTTGCGATCCCATGGATTATAGCCCACCAGGCTGCTCCATCCATGGAGTTTTCCAAGCAAGAACACTGGAGTAGGTAGCCATTGCCTTGTCCAGAGAATCTTCCTGAACCAGAGATCAAACCCAGGTCTTCTGCATTGCAGGCAAATTCTTTACCAGCTGAGCCATCAGGGAAGCCCTCTGGGTACTGTACCAGAAGAAAATGCAGCAGTTTAAAATTATTCCAAGCTCGTTTATTTATAATCTCAGTTATACTGGTCATGGATGGAAAATGGAATGCTCCTAGGGAATAGATGATGGTAATAGGTAGGCTTAATTATGGCTTATCATTTTAAAGCATCCTCTGTGTTTTGTGTGACTTATAATTGGGATTCAGCATTTCTATATTTGATAATTTTATTTTTCATATTAGAGTCCATTATTTTACTGTGAGAGCTTGGGAGAGGGATGTCATATAAATTGAATTTGTGTATGTGATATGAGAAGTGTATATTTGAGAAATCAGAAATATGAATTCACAAATTAAGTAGGCATCCTTATTGTATCTATCACAAGGACTTTCATTACACAAACTAAATAATAATCATTACTGAAAAGGCCAGTACAGTAGGGTAAATGGTGAACTTATTTGATATTAATTAAGTGTTTTGCCAAATGATGTGAAATTTTCCTAATATTATATTAGAAGAAAAGGATCTGTTGAGTGCCTGCTTTCAGTGGGGCTGTGTGTTAGGCCATATGTGTATCTATTGCCTCACTCACAGTTACTGCAAACTAGAGTGGTCCTCATTTGATATAAGAACATTGAAGCTTGTGAAATGCCATTCACAAGGTCACAGATCTCACTGTGACACAGCCAGCATTTAAAGTTGAGTATATTACCACCAAAGACAATATCAATATCAATAGGTAAGACAATCATCAATCATCAATGAAATCAATGCTGCCCAGAATGAAAAGGAGCCTTTATATCACCACAGATTAATTTCAGACAGAGGGAACAATCAGCTAGTGAACAAAAATTCCAATGTTTGATTTGACAAAACAATTACTTTTTCTTGTTACTTAATGTTGCTTTCCATATAAAACTGAAAATCGATCCATGTAAGAGTTTTTGTGTGTTCTGGGAGTTATGCACTACTTTTTGCTGCTGAAATATTTGTCTAATGTTGGAAAGATCAGTAGCAGTTGTAACAGGGTCACTAAAAGAGTGAATTCCTGGTTTACCTAATCTAAGAAGATCCAGGAGCTCCTGAGTCCCAGTCTTTGCATGGTAACCTTACATGCAAGACTTCTATGAAAATGTAAGAACAACAGTTTTTTTGTTAGTGCTTCCCAAATGGTGCTAGTGGTAAAGAACCCACCTACCAGGGTAGAAGATGTAAGAAACACGGGTTCGATCCCTGTGTCAGAAAGAGTCCCTGGATGAGGGCATGGCAGCACACTCCAGTCTTCTTGCCTGGAGAATCCCATGGACAGAGGAGCTTGGAGGGCTACAGTCGATGAAGGTGCAAAGAGTTGGACACCACTGAAATGACTTAGTATACACATAGGACTGTTCTTTGTTAACTATAAAATAGGCATTGTTGTGAACCATGGTAATGGACAAACATAGGAAAGGAATAAGTTCAAAACTCAGCATAAAATGGCAGCAGAATGATTGGAGAGACTGAGATTGCAAATGCTGAGCTCGCTATTGAAGTCAATCAGGCTGCAGCAAAGTGTTTCTTGTTGCTATAATGCCACATTTTCACTTTCTTATTTCACAGTGTTCATACACATTCCCAAGACTGAGAAGGTAACTACTTATTGTTGATTGATGAACTCATTTCTCCTTCTATTAGTTCTAACAGAAAGATAGATACTTTATTTTAACCATATTCTACATGTCTGACTCACCCCCCTCCCCCAACAATACTGTAGTTGGACAGAGAGTTTACAATTCACCTTAAATATGTATCTCTTAAACAAGCTAAGAAAATCACTGAGTTTGGAACTTATACCCAGTGCCCTGGTTTTGGTGGAGCCTATGTTAATGGAAAAGTTAACACATGGAACATACTTAAAATGCTAAGCTCATCTAGAGATGTAAGCAAACCATTATGAGAATAGGATGAATTCAAGTCTTTCTTGGACAATCATTAAATTGACATGTTCACTGAATTGAGCAGAGGTCTGAGACATCAAACATCAATTTCTTTCCCCTGTTCAGGAAAGCTCAAGTGGACAACATAGTTATATTTTGAAATAGATGTTGGGAAATAAGATTACAAAGATAGATTGGGTGAAGACAATGAGTGTGCATCCAAGAAGTCTGACATTTAGCTCCTAAGCAACTTTCAAAATCTCTAAGCAATTTTCTATGTATTTTCAGTGGCAGAAAAAAAATAACAGAATCAGATATCTGGTTTCAAGATGACTATGAAAGCAGAGTGGGGATGGACTGGAAAGGTGGTGACTGTTGGCAGAGAGACCATTTAGTTGTCTCCATTTCACTAAATGGCATTAAGAAAATAGTATATATAAAAGAAATAGTCTCAGCAGAGTTGGGGGAATCGGAAATGACTTTAAAAACAGTATATATTAGGTGTTTTCTGATGTTGTGCACTCCTCATCTGCTGATTGAGTTCTATGAAATAGGTGAGCAGTGAGACAGCAAGGTCAAGGTCAAGGTGAGATTTGAGCTGACTATTAAACAGGGATAGGGAATAGCGTGCATTGTTTCATAGACAAGGATTGACTGGTGGGTCACAGGAGAGAGATGATTCTGATTTGCTTTGGATTTCTGCTTGGTTTGGAACCTTGCTGTACTCAGCCCTGTGTTAACAACAATGGCTGTGTCCAATAAAAAGAAACCATCCTGTCTGACACTTGTTTTCTAGAGAGTTCTAGTTCTAGCTATCTCTCTCTTTTTAATCAACATGTAACCATTTTCATTTTATTCTCATTGTCTCCTCTCAATTCCTACATTCAGGAGTTAGTTCCATCTGAGTTAATGGAAAGTTCAGTGACTGCCCAAATTCAGCTCCCTGGGCTCAGAGTTGTCTTCAAATAACAAACCTAGACAGTGTGTTAAATAGCAAAGACATCACTTTGCCAACAAAGATCCACAGAGTCGAGGTTATGGTCTTCCCAGTAGTCGTGTATGGATGTGAGAGCTGGATAATTAAAGAAGGCAGAACACTGAAGAATTGATGGTTTCAGACTGTGGTGCTGGAGAAGACTCCTGAGAATCCCTTAGAAAGCAAGGAAATCAAGCCAGTCAATCTTAAAGGAAATCAACCTTGAATACTCTTTGGAAGGATTGATGCTGAAGCTGAAGCTCCAATACTTTGCACACCTGATATGAACAGCTGACTTGTTGGAAAAGACCCTGATGCTGGGAAAGATTGAAGGCAGGAGAAGAAGGGGACAACAGAGGAGGAGATGGTTGGATGGTATCACCAATTCAATGGGCATGAACTTGGGCAAACTCTGGGAGATGGTGAGGAACAGGGAAGCCTGGCGTGCTGCAGTCACAAAATGTTGGACATGATTTGGTCACTGAACAACGACAGCACGGCATTCGGGCGATGCATTTGTCCCTCAGTAACTGAGGGCAACTGGGTCCAGGATTCCCAAGGATACCAAATTGTGCAGATGCTCAAGTCCCTTATATTAAGTGGCATAGTACTGATATTTGCATATAACCTATGCACATTATACTTTTGGTCATCTCTAGATGGATGCCTAATACAGTGTAAATACTATCAGAATAGCTCTAAATACAATGCAAATGCTATGTAAAAAGTTTCTGGCTTGCAGCCAATTCACATTTTGCTTTTTTTGTACTTTCTGAAATATTTTTCTTTAATGTTTTTGATCCACAGCTGGTTGACTCAATAATGAGAAACCCATAGACAGGGAGAGCTGACTGTATCCCTGTCAGCCGCACGTGGCCTCTGTGAGCTTCGTTGGCACTGGCTCTCCAGGGGAATTTCTACTGGACCATCTGCTCTCTCAGCTGGGACCAGGACATAGGCGCTATTTGTTGTGGGAAATGAGTTTGGAAAGAGATGAAGGATATACTTTATGTTAGCGAAAGGTGCTGGTGGAATCATTAAACAAATATCTAAAAGACAAATGAAGTTGTAATATTTATTTTTAAGAAATATGGAGTCACTAATCATGGGTTCGGAGTATTTTGATGAAAGTGTCACTAGAGCAAGACGTGCCTCACTGAAGTATACATAAGATGGTTTCTAGAAGGGTAAGTTTGGGGATTTATCAAAGCAACTAAGACGTTTCTGCAATAGCAGCGGCAGGAAGTGGGAGTCCATCAGCAGGAGGTGTTTCTAAGGGAAAGACAGGGAGGCGAAGAGAAGAAAAATCAGAAGGAAAAATGGGCATTTAAGAGAGACATGAACACAAAATGACATTGAGTCTTGAATCCCTTATGGGATGGGGAAAGAACAGATAGATCAGATTAGGGATTTTGTCTCTGAACCCACAAAGTCTTTGCACTCTGAATGAAGTTCTGAGCATTTTAAAATCTTTTATTTCAAGTTCTGTGTTGAACATTTTTATCCTTCAAATCATTTTCTTCCAGTGTGCTAAGATTATAGGCTTTAGCTAATGGTTTTCTCTCTGTGTCATGCTCCCAGTATTTATAAGCATTAATTTTGCTGAATTGATATAGTAAAAATGTTCAAAATAACATTTGACATAGCTTTTAGTCTGACTACTCAAGTATAACCTGTAATCTTTCCTTCTTACACTACATACACGCACTCATATACACACATACACACTTACACCTGTTTTCTAGACTTTACCTCTTTACCTGAAATTGTAGAAATTTCTTCCATAACAAGCCAGGGTGTATAATTTTACTTTTATTCCTCCAAGAGAAGACATGTGACCCACCTATTCCAATAACAAATTTAAAGATAAATATTATCTACAAATCAAATACAAGTAACGCTGTGGCGCCCCACTCCAGTGCTCTGGCCTGGAAAATCCCTTGGACAGAGGAGCCTGGTGGGCTGCAGTCCATGGGGTCACTAAGAGTCGGACACGACTGAGCGATTGAGCGATTTCACTTTCACTTTTCACTTTCATGCATTGGAGAAGGAAATGGCAACCCACTCCAGTGTTCTTGCTGGAGAATCCCAGGGACGGGGGAGCCTGGTGGGCTGCCTTCTATGGGGTCACACAGAGTCGGACGTGACAGACATGACTTAGCAGCAGCAGCATAAATACGTTAATTGCAATCTTCTAATTTCTCGCTTCTCCGCCATTTCCCATTAAATGGCAACCCACTCCAGTGTTCTTGCCTGGAGAATGCCAGGGACGGGGGAGCCTGGCGGGCTGCCGTCCATGGGGCCGCACAGAGTCGAGCGCGACGGAAGCGACTCAGCAGCAGCAGCATAAATGGTTTGCTGAATAACTATTGCAACTGTTGTTGCTTTCAAAGTAGAGGTTTAATTTGGAATCTAGTTTGAAGCTACCGCTGACAGAATATGCTGATGATTTGCATGTCAGGTATGTATAGTAATTGGCAATGGTGAGATCCAAGGTGTAAATAAGTAAATACAGGAATATTACAGGGGAGTAGGTTGAAAGCCTGAGAAACCGGTATGGTGACTGGATGGTCTGCGTGCATGCTCGTATTACCAGTATTGAGGGCGACAGCCTTGTGCTGTGCTCTGTGTGCCTAGCAGCTCAGTTGTGTCTGACTCTTTGTGACCCCCATGGACTGTAGGCCACCAAGCTGCTCTGTCCCTGGAGTTTCCCAGGCAGGAATCGCGGAGTGGGCTGACATTTCCCACTCCAGGGGAGCAAACCCGCATCTTTTCTATCTCCTGCACTGGCAGACGGATTCTTTAACACTGCGCCACCTGGCAATAACCTTACTTATAAGACCAATGTCAGGTACCAGCATCATCTATGAATGGGAGGAGGCTATCAGAAGACTATAGATAACCAAAGTAAGGAGAGTTCATTGATGATGAAGATTTTAGTTTTACAGTGGAGGGGAGTACGCTGGAAAGTGGCAGTAAGCCATGTGAAGTATTCCTATAAGAACTCCACGATTAGATCGTTGGTATATGACATGTAAGAGAAAGAAAAAAATAAATTATCGTTTGATAGGACTTGAGAGAATAATTTCTAGGGAAAAATTCCCAATTTTTTGTTTCAGGAAGGGAAAGGCATATCCAGAGTGATAGAGGGTTTAGAAAATCTAGAAGAAGTAGAAGCTTGAGTCCCTCTAGGGCACGTTCAGAACAGTGTATGTATGTGAAACCTGTGAATAGAGTTGACCTGGGGCACTCGGGTTCCCTGCCAGGATGGAAGAAAACAGATATGGAGTCTGTTGGGATTGGACTTGTTTTGAGGAAATAAGGGCAGGAGGGGGATGATGTCTTCTTAATATAACCCTATTTTGGGTGCTTGCTTGGATCACGCAGCTGGGACACTCATCCCTGTGACCCTTTTCCTCAAACACAAAACTGTGTCCTGTACTTGTACAAAATTTGTGGCCCAGTGAGACCCAATCCAGGAGTAGGGCTGCATACAGTAAAAGGAAGTTTGCCGAGGCTGGGACAGACCTTGAGGTCTTGTGTAGACTGAGGCTCCCTACAAGCTAACACAACAACAGGATGTCTCCTTGCTTCTTCCCCTGATCTGGCTGCTGCCTCTAAACCTCTGTAGCCACATTCATCGTAGCTGGTTAACTGTCTCCTTGTCAGTTCTTAAAGGTGAGGCAGAGAGTGTTGTGGGATGGGGTATGCAGTAATTATAAGACAGAAGCTCCATGAGTCCCATGGGGCCCAGAGCATTCAGAGTATAATAAGCGTTCCTTTGACCTCCAGTTAAACCTACATTGGACTCATCTGAGCAGTGGTGAAGACTGTGGAAGACCCGCCTGAATTAAATATTTGGGCCAGGACTAAGATTCTGAGCTCTAAATAGCTGAGACCTGTTGCCCTCCTCGGAGAAGGCAATGGCCCCCCACTCTAGTACTCTTGCCTGGAAAATCTCATGGATGGAGGAGCCTGGAGGGCTGCAGTCCATGGGGTCGCTGAGGGTCGGACACGACTGAGCGACTTCACTTTCACTTTTCACTTTCATGCATTGGAGAAGGAAATGGCAACCCACTCCAGTGTTCTTGCCTGGAGAATTCCAGGGACGGGGAAGCCTGGTGTGCTGCCGTCTATGGGGTCACACAGAGTTGGACACGACTGAAGTGGCTTAGCAGCAGCAGTTGCTCTCCTATGAGTGGTCATGGTTTCACTTTTAAGGTTTATACAGTATATCCCAGTCACCATAGTAAATAGGATCACTTGGGAGAATCTAGGATTCAGTACAATTTTTCCCAAGTAGGGCAGGGATGAGGATCCCAGCTGTGTGATCCAAGCAAGCACCTGATAACCTGCCAAGATTTCAGCTAGTAGGCAGTGGTCCCATGGAAGCTAAGCTCGAATGATGCAGTGTCCTCACACAGAAAAAGGGTGTTGAGTAGGGGGGTGTCTTGTTTCCCAGCAGCCATAAAGGTAGTTATACTAAGCAATCAAATAGCAGGGCCAGAAACCCCATCTTCCTCTTAGTCTGGGATCCTGAAGTGATCCTGTGAACTTGCTACTTATGACACCCTTGTTCTAGAGTCTAGAGGAATGATTCTTAAACCTGGCTACAGAGAAAATCACCTCTAACATCACTAATAAATATCCAGAGTCTATCTCAGATCAGTTAAATGAGAATCTCTGAGTCCCCGGAGTCAGTAATTTTCAAAAGTTTCCTAGATGATTCTTATGTATAACTCTGGTTAAGAGTTATATTCTAAGACTGTGATTCTGTCCAACCTCTTTGATTTAACAAATAGGTTGACTGCTACTTCAGGCCTCTGACACCTAACTCCTTTCTAGAATTCTGAAATTTTTTTTGGTGACATAGAGTTTCTGTAGACTGACCGTCAGGTGTTTGGGAATGTGCCCCCACAAACACAAAACTGTGTCCTGCCCTTTTACAAAATTTGTGGCCCAGTGAGACCCAATCCAGGAGTAGGGCTGCATACAATAAAAAGAGGTTTGCCGAGGCTGGGACAGACCTTGATGTCTTGTGTGTAGGCCGAGGCTCCCTGCAAGCGAAACACATCAGGCAGTCCCTTGCTTCTTCCCCTGCTCTGGCGGCTGCTTCTAAACCTCTGCAGACACATTCTTCATAGCTGAGAAAGCCACAGATGGAATGACTATTATTGGTGCCTGTCAATTCAGAAACAAGCCATGGTTTGCCCAGGATTTCAATCTTTACCGCTGATGGGTTGGTTTAATTGAATTAGTTCTGTGCTGGATGAGGTCGTTACATTTGTATCCTAGTGGAAACCTATTACTCAGCTCTGTGCAGTGAGGGAGAGGAGTTTGGGACAATTTGCATTTTCTCTGGACAGAAGGTGAATTCTCTCTCTGCAGTCATGGTGGGCAGAACATCCTTCTGCAAAAAGGCATTCAAGATAACACTAATTGAAGGAGCACCTGTCTCTTCAGAATTCTTTTTAAAATCCAATAGCAGATTGGCTGTATGCTCTGACAAAAAGATTAAAAGGGTCATACTTATAAAATGCGACTTTTGGAGAAAAGGTGTAACATCAGGGCTGAAACTGTTACATGGATACTAGTGATTTCTTTCTTGCACATTAACTGCTCTTCCTTCTGGAACTAAATTTGAAGACTTCTCCCCTCTACCCACTGCCTTCTTCCTGAGCTCATAGAACAGAAAGTGAAAAGTGGACATGGCATCACGCCTGTTTCCCACCTGCAGTAAATTCTTGTTTAATTTTTGTGGTAACACTTATGAGAACCTATTATTTTACAAGGGTATGATTATCATTCTCATTTTCAAGTGAGGAAACTGAGGCTTCAGCTGCCTAATATTGCATTGGCCAGAAAATCCCTTTGGGCTTTTCTATGGGATCTTACAGACACTCTGGTCAACCCAATACCTGGCCCACATCATTATTTGTAGTAAACAGCAGATACAGACTCAGGCCCCAGAGTGCTTGGTCTGAGTCTCCCATTTCCTTTTTAATACGGTATCAAGAAAAAAATTTTCTCAGCCTGGTAAAATCTGTGCCCCTTAAATCTCAAAGCTGTCATCACCCCTCATCCTTCCATTCTGAAATGCTCATTTTCCCTTACAAGGAAGCCCTTTTTAAAAACTCACACTTGATTTTTAAAAAATCGATCTTCCCTCCCTTTTGAAGAGTTTGTGAAGGTTCCTTCTTCTGGATTCTGACTGTATGGCTGAAGCAATCAGTCCAAGCACACTGAGCAAATGTAAAATTATGTTGCAAGATTTAGTTGGTTTTGTCTCTTACTGTGCAGGTCTCTTTACTCTCATCTTAGAATCACCAACTGAAAGTCCCTGAAAAGCTGAGGCGCTTAGATATGTTTTGATTTCTTCCTTGTCTAACACCCCAAGCACAACTAGACTTTAAGAAGCAAGGGCTGCTTTTAGGGTTTCTTTTGGGCAGTGGGAGGGACAGGGCTGATAAGTCACAGTTTTATCATCAAGGCTTTCCCCATGGAAGATGACCAGTGCCATTTTCATGGGTGACACTGTATGATATTTCTCGTGAACAGCGAACCTGAAGTTGTACAACTGGAGGTTCTTTTGCAGATTTAGCTCATCTCCCTTTGCCATCCCCCTATTATTTATTTTTACTGCAAAAGTTCATAAAATCATCGTCTGTATTTGTTACTGCTGCTTCCTTCAATGTGCTTTCAGGACAGTCCTTCAAAACCGTCCTTCCCTCTACATTTTTCTGATGCTATTTTCTCTATGAAATTAATTGAAGCTTTTTACAAGTTCAGTCATCTTAGTTTTCCTCTGGTGCTAGTCGCTGCTTGATCAGCTTTTTGTAGAAATCTCTTCTCCCTTGTTTTCTCAATTTCACTTGAAGCTGAATAAGTGCCTGACAGAGTCTCGGTGACATGAATGGGGACAGCTGATTTCTTCCTAAAAGTCTCCATCTGTCCAGTTCTGAATAGTCTTTCTATTCTATTCCCTAAGTAAACAAACAACAGACAATTTACTGTCCTTGGACTTTCTGTGGAAGGCTTTGGAGAGTTAATCAGCTTCTGATATTTCAGCTAATGCACTGAGTGCATGTATGCTTATCTTTATTTCTAGCCTCATACTCTTTCAATGCAGGAGACCAGTGTTCAATCCCTGAGTCAGGAAGATCCCCTGGAGAAGGAAATGGCAACCCACTCCAGTACTCTTGCCTGGAAATCCCATGGGTAGAGGAACCTTGTAGGCTGTAGTTCATGGAATTGCAGAGTTGAACATGACTTAGTGATTTCACTTTCTTTTTTTTTTTAATTTTACTTTATTTTACTTTACAATACTGTATTTCTTTCATATTCGTTCAGGTTCTGGCTTTTCACTGCTCACTCCTTACTCAATGATCATCTTTAACTGGAAAGTCCCCTGATGTCGCAGACTCAACAGGGCTGATGACAAGCTCATGTTCTTTCAACTCTTTCTTTTATGTAAAATCTGTCCAACCTTTCATCATCCAAGCATTGCATCTCAGGTTAAACAAGCTGTAAAATATATAGACTAGTCTATGGTGGCAATCATGTTGTGATTCATAAATGTATCAGATCATATTGTATCCCTTAAGCTGACACAATGTCATGAATCAATTATATCTCAAGAAAGTTGGGGAAAACAAGTAAAACTATATGTAGAGCGGTTTAATTCAGCACTTCTCAAACTTTCAGTTCAGTTCAGTTGCTCAGTCGTGTCTGACTCTTTGCGACCCCATGAATTGCAGCACGTCAGGCTTCCCTGTTCATCACCAACTCCCGGAGTTCACTCAAACTCATGTCCATCAAGTCGGTGATGCCATCCAGCCATCTCATCCTCTGTCATCCCCTTGTCCTCCCACCCCCAATCCCTCCCAGCATCAGAGTCTTTTCCAGTGAGTCAACTCTTCACATGAGCTGGCCAAAGTATTGGAGTTTCAGCTTTAGCATCAGTCCTTCCAGGACTGATCTCCTTTAGAATGGACTGGTTGGATCTCCTTGCAGTCCAAGGGACTCTCAAGAGTCTTCTCCAACACCACAGTTCAAAAGCAGTGAGAGCAACATGTCTTGTGTGAAAGCACACTTTGGTTGAGCCCCTCTCTAACAGTTCTGGATTCTGCTGGTCTGGGCTGAGGCCTGAGAATTTGGTTTAGAGAACAAGGTCTTAGGTGGTGCTGATGGTGCTGGCTTGAAGAACCCACCTTAGAGCAGGCTTCTGCAGCCAGACTGAATTAAGCTGAAATTCTTTCTCAATCATACTCATCACACATGTATCCTGCAGTTTTTACCTGATGTCTCCAAGTTTCAGATTCATATTCTGTAAAGTGAGGGTAATATAAGTATCTACCTCCCCAAACTCTTGTGACAACTACATGAGTTAATCCTCTCAGTGCTCACTCCAGTTTTTTTGGCAGACCCTTATAAACTATATACTGTAACTGCATGACTTTTTTTTTAATTTTTTTATTTTATTATTATTATTTTTACATGATAGTATACATGTTTTTATGCCATTCTCCCAAACCAACCCACCCTCTCCCTCTCCCTCATGGCTGATTACCTCTCATGTTCTAACAGTCCAGATTTTGGATTTCCCCTGTTTCCTTCCCATTATTGCCATGTGATCATGTGGACAATCGTGTGTCATTCATCTGACTAATCATCACCATTTAACTGGTTAGTACTGTCCGT
>SJYF01000233.1:2740346-2763385 GCA_006410515.1 Procapra przewalskii | reverse complement strand
TTAAACATATATTGATTATACATTTTTATATATTACTATGTATGTAATATAATTATATACATATAATTAACTTTATTTGCTATATCCTTTTCTTCATTACCACAAAGTGGAATCTTTTCTTTTTCTAATTTTAGTATAACTGCATTCTAATGTTGTGTTAGTTTCTACTATACCAAAGGGTGAATCAGCTATATGCATATGTAATCTCCTCCCTCTTGAGCCTCCCTCCCACAGCCCATCCCAGCCCTCTGGGTAATCGCAGAGCACCGATCTGAGCGCCCTGCGCTATACTTTAGCTTCCACAAGCTTTCCTTTCTACACATGGTAGGGCATATATGTCAGTGCTGTTTCCCCCCAGTATATCACACCTTCTCCTCCCATCCCCTCACTGTGCCCACATGTCCGTTCTCTGCATCTGCATCCCTCTTCTTGCCCTGAAAATAGGCTCAACTGTACCATTTCTCTAGATTCCATATATATGTGTTAATATACAATATTTATCTTTCTCTTTCTGACTTACTTTTTCTCCCTGTGACAGACTCTAGGTCCAGCCGCATCACTATAAATGTCTAAGTTTCGATGCTTTTTATGGCTGATATTCCATTGTGTATATGAACCATATCGTCTTCATCCGTTTATCTCTTACTGGACATTTAGATTGCTTCCATGTCCTAGCTATTGTAAATAGTGTTGCGGTGAATGCGGGAGTACATGTGTCTTTTTGCATTATGGTTTTCTCAGGGTATATGCCCAGTAGTGGGATTTCTGGGTCACGTGGTAGTTCTATTTTAGCTTTTTAAGGAACCTCCATATTGTTCTCCATAGTGACTGTATCAATTTATATTTCCATCAACAGGGCAAGAGGGTTTCTTTTTCTCCACAACTGCTCTGGCATAAATTGTTTGTAGATTTTTTGATAAGGGCCATTCTGACAGGGGGAGGTAGCACCTCATTGTACCCTTGTTTTGATTTGCATTTCTCTAAAGAGTGATGTCGAGCATCTTCTCATATTTTTATGGGCATCAATATGTCTTCTTTGGAGAAATGTCTTTTTAGGTTTTCATCCCATTTTTTGACTGTATTGTTTGATATTGAGCTGAATGAGCTGCTTGTATAATTTGGAGATTAATAATTTGTCAGTTACTTCCAATCTGACGGTTGTCATTTCATCTTATTTATGGTTTCCTTTGCTGTAAAAAAAGCTTTTAAGTTTAATTAAGTCCCATTTGTTTAATTTTGTTCTTATTTTCATTACTCTAGGAGGTGTGTCAAAAAGGATCTTGCAGCAGTTACATCAAAGAACGCGGGGCCTATGCTTTCCTCTAAGAGTTTTACTGTGTTTGGCCTTGCATTTAGATCTTGTGTATGGTGCTGAAATGGGAAACTGAGTTTGTGTTTGCCGAGTCAAAAAATGAACTTCACAAACGTGCAGTCACTCAGGCAGAGTTTTATTTTAGAGGATAGAGATACAAAGCTCTACAGCATAGACACAGAGAGGGCGTAAAGTGTCAATAAAGGCAAGAATAATAACAGTTTATATCTTTACCAGGGTTTATATCAAGGCTTCCCTTATAGCGCAGTTGGTAAAGAATCCGCCTGCAATGTGGGAGACCTGGGTTCGATCCCTGGGTTTGGAAGATCCCCTGAAGAAAAGAAAGGCTACGCACTCCAGTATTCTGGCCTGGAGAATTCCATGAACTGTGTAGTCCATGGGATTGCAAAGAGCAGGACTCAGCTGAGTGACTTTCACTTTCATATCTTTATCAGTAAAGCCAAAGAAGGCTCAGACTACTGCACAGTTGCACTCACCTCACATGCAAGCAAAGTAATGCTCAAAATTCTCCAAGCCAGACTTCAGCAATATGTGAACGGTGAACTTCCAGATGTTCAAGGTAGTTTTAGAAAAGGCAGAGGAACTCAAATTGCCAACATCTGGTGGATCATCGAAAAAGCAAGAGAGTTCCAGAAAAACATCTACTTCTGCTTTATTGACTATGCCAAACCCTTTGACTGTGTGGATCACAACAAACTGTGGAAAATTCTGAAAGAGATGGGAATACCAGACCACCTGACCTGCCTCTTGAGAAATCTGTATGCAGGTCAGGAAGCAACAGTTAGAACTGGACATGGAACAACAGACTGGTTCCAAATAGGAAAAGGAGTACATCAAGGCTATATATTGTCCACCTGCTTATTTAATTTATATGTAGAGTATATCATGAGAAATGTTGGGCTGAAAGAAGCACAAGCTGGAATCAAGATTGCTGGGAGAAATATCAATAACCTCAAATATGCAGATGACGCCACCCTTAAGGCAGAAAGGGAAGAGGAACTAAAGAGCCTCTTGATGAAAGTAAAAGAAGACAGGGAAAAAGTTGGCCTAAAGCTCAACATTCAGAAAACGAAGATCATGGCATCTGTCCTATCCCTTCATGGGAAATAGATGGGGAAACAGTGGAAACAGTGGAGACAGTGTCAGACTTTGTTTTTTGGAGCTCCAAAATCACTGCAGATGGTGATTGCAGCCATAAAATTAAAAGATGCTTACTCCTTGGAAGGAAAGTTGTGACCAACCTAGATAGCATATTCAAAAGCAGAGACATTACTTTGCCAACAAAGGTCCATCTAGTCAAGGCTGTGGTTTTTCCATTGGTCATGTATGGATGTGAGAGTTGGACTGTGAAGAAGGCTGAGCCCCAAAGAATTGATGCTTTTGAAGTGTGGTTTTGGAGAAGGCTCTTGAAAGTCCCTTGGACTGCAAGGAGATCCAACCAGTCCATTCTAAAGGAGATCAGTCCTGGGTGTTCATTGGAAGGACTGATGCTAAAGCTGAAACTCCAATATTTGTTCACCTCATGCAAAGAGTTGACTCATTGGAAAAGACCCTGAGGCTGAGAGGGATTGGGGGCGGGAGGAGAAGGGGATGACAGAGGATGACTCAATGGACATGAGTTTGAGTAAACTCTGGAAGTTGGTGATGGACAGGGAGGCCTGGCGTGCTGCGATTCATGGGGTCGCAAAGAGTCGGACATGACTGAGCGACTGAACTGACTGAGCATCTTAACCGGAGAAGGCAATGGCACCCCACTCCAGTACTCTTGCCTGGAAAATCCTATGGAAGGAGGAGCCTGGTAGGCTGCAGTCCATGGGGTCGCTAGGAGTCAGACAGGACTTCACTTTCATTTTCACTTTTTACTTTCATGCATTGGAGAAAGAAATGGCAACCCACTTCAGCATTTTTGCCTGGAGAATCCCAGGGACAGCGGAGCCTGGTGGGCTGCCCTTTATGCGGTCGCACAGAGTTGGACACAACTGAAGTGACTTAGCAGCAGCAGCAGTAGAGCGACTGAACTGAACTGATCTGAATGATCTGTTCCTTTTGGTTGGCTTGGGGCCCCAATATATATAATTTTTGAACAATCAAGTTTAGATACCACAGTGTTCAGCGTGTCATTTTTATGACTTTTTTTGATTCCCTAGTCCTTGGGTTTTGTTAGACACTGAGCCACCAGTCTGCAACTCTTTCTCATCACCTCAGTCTGTTGTTTAAGGACTAGATGTAGGTTTAAGATGTACATTTACTGGTTTACCTGGTGATTTTCCCTTGATAAGCTGGATGGCAGTTACTGATTATCTTGCCACTGGTCTGGATGTTTTATGACCCTCCGTACCAGGAAAGCATTCCTCTGAATTTCCAGAAACACGTATAGCTATAGGTTAATGCAGTGAGATGCTTATGTGAGGGAATAAGTCAGACTTAAAAACTAAAATTCAAAAACAAACAAAAAAAAGAACCGAGGCCCCGACATTACGCTGGCTGCCTAACAGTTTGTGTGCCGACTCCGTGCGACCCCAGAGACGGCAGCCCACCAGGCTCCCCCGCCCCTGGGATTCTCCAGGCAAGAACACTGGAGTGGGTTGCCATTTCCTTCTCCAATAATTTATATGCCAGTTTTGCAATTTGGAATCTAATTCTTCCTTCAAATCCTGGTGAACTTTCATTTCCTCTAACCAGAGATTTGGCATATTGGTCATTCCTCATGATAGTGCTGAATCACTGATGGCATCGTCTTGGGAAGGTTATAAGGATCCTGAAGCCAAGAGCTCTGTGGGTTCAGAAGAAAACAATGTCATGATTCACAAGCAGTTTCTGCTATGGGTCCAGGGTGAGTGCATAAGGAAGCATCTATATTGAGTAGTTTCTGTTGCCATGTAGTATATTTTGGCACTGTAGGTGTTTGATGCATTTTGGAAAATTCAAAACAAATAAATATACCTCAATTTATCAATTTTAATATTATTATGATTATATTTCCCTGGTGGCTCAATGGTAAAATGTCTGTCTACAATGCCGGAGACCAGGGTTCAGTCCCTGGTTTGGGAAGATCCCTTGGAGAAGGAAAGAGCAATCCACTCCAGTACTATTGCCTGGAAAATCCCATGGACAGAGGAGCTTTGTAGGGTACAGTCCACGGGGTCGCAAAGAGTCGGACACGACTGAACGACTTAACATGATTATATTGCCCACTTTCCCCTTCTTTATTCCAAGACTAATGCCAAACCTTATCTTGGAGAAAGATGTTAACAGGTAGAAAATCAAAGCAGGAATGAAGACAAGTCTTTCCTACTTAGATCTGAGAATGTAGTATCTGTATCAGGGTAAAGAATCTAGTTTATACTGGTAGGTACAGGCTTGGAGTGAGTTCTTAGAAAGTGAGGCATCAGGTGCCAGATGAAAGGAAGAGGAGGGAATTCTCCCACAAGATCAGGAGCACAGGGTTCTTAAGGATACATATTCATGGAGTCCCTTCAACATGGAGAACTCTTGGTTTAATTTGTGCAAGCCAGACAAGTGATGCTTACCTCCCAGTTCCACCACCACTGTAGGTACAGGTAATTAACCTCTATGAGCTTTGGCTTATTGTCGTAAGACAGAGTTCACAAGGTTACCTCTCAGGGCTGCTGTAAAAATTAAAGGGGAATATGTATATAGAAGATTTAGTATAGTATTTGGCTCAATAAATAGTAACTGTTCTTATGAATATTGTATGGAATAGCAAAGAAGACAATCCCTTTAAAGCTGTTAAGATTCCTTTGCTTCTTATCCCTAATCTCTGTCTCCACTGTTACTTACAAACATATGAGATGATGAAATGACCCCTTGGCCAAATGTTAAATATAACACCACAACTACTAACTAATTAAGTCTAATTGATTGGAGTCCATAGGTAATACTGCTGATTTATTATTCTTCCCCACCAACTAGCATGAGCTGATGCTGTGATCACAGCATCATTACTTGGTGCTTCTATTGTGCTTAGTGCATCCAATTTAAAAGTGAAAGAGAGTGGCTATTATTTAGAACTTTGTACTTTTCTAAAGCTATTTATTCTCTTAGATGAACATAGTTTATACTTTAGGTATCTGAATCTATCTTATTCCTTTCCTGACAATCTTATTAAATACCTTGAAATGCATGTAGTTCAGAAACACAGTAATTTATTCATTCAATAAACATTTGCGTTTTGTTCTGGGCTGAGGTCTGTTTTAGACACTAGAGCCATGACGGTGTACACAAGAGATAAACCAACTGTTCTGGTGGAGATTTTCTTCTGGAAGTGGAAGTTAGACAATGGATAGTGAGCCAGCAAACAACCATGCTGTAATTTTAGATGTTTGTGTTTTCTATGAGGGAGATAGGATATTAAAGTAAAGGTGGTCAAGGTGAGTTGTGAGTGACCATCTCTGGATTGTGTGGAAAGCTGTGGCCACATCTCCACCGATGCATGCATGATGATAAAGAATGTGCCAGGCAAAAAAATAGTTTCCCTGTTCTCCAGGCAGAGCGAAGAGCAAGTGACTCACACGAAGACAGAAACAAGTTTCTAGCAGTGGGTACCCCGTGCGTGGGGGGGCGGGGGTGGGGGAAACATACTGGAGATGCTGGCAGGGAAATCTTGGAGAATGTTCTTTCTGGGATAAGGAGTTTGGATTCTGTTTGATACAGTGGGAAGCCACTGGAGTTTATAAAAATCGTATGAGACAAAGATTTTAGTTGAAGTTGTATGTGAGCATTGAATGCTTATAGAGCTAACCATGTAAGGAATTTGATGGTTAAATATGATGATGAAGTAGGCAATCATTTATGATTTATCTGTTTTCTAGACTCAGATTTTTTGTTTGTTTGTTTAGAAGACAAGATGCAGGATTTAATTGCTTCTAGTGTTTTGCTCCTAAATTCAAAGTCCTTTGAGTTGGCTTTTGTGATAACTTTACACAGATTTCCCCTATCCTGACAACCNNNCAACCATTTTTAACATGATAGTGATCCGCCAAATTATTTTTTTCTTTCTCTTCCGCAAAATTGTACTGTGCCCACTTTTGTATTTCTATGTTTCATGAACCTGAAATAAAATTAACATATGATTTTTGGTAAGTTACATCTGTTGTTTTGGGGTTACCTTTGTTTTACTTGCTAAGGTCTACTGTGACCTTAGAATTGTCCTGTTTAATGTTCTGAGTCAGTTTGAGAACTTAAGCAGAGCAATGTAATCCTCTTTATTTATCATCTAGTTGAAGATTCTCTCATTGGAGTACTAACCAGGCCCAACCCTGCTGAGCTTTCATGTTGTGAAAACAGGTATACTTATTTCATATGAGAGCATGTTTCACAGGATATGTACAGTATATTTATATACCACTGACATTAATATTGTATTTCCTTATGGGCTTTCCTGGTGGCTTAGATGGTAAAGAATCTGCCTGCAATGCAGGAGACCTGGGTTAGATTCCTCGGTCAGGAAGATCCCCTGGAGAAGGGAATGGCTACCCACTCCAGTATTCTTGCCTGGAAAATCCCATGGACAGAGGGGCCTGGCGGGCTACAGTCAGACACGACTGAGTGACTAATATAGATATGTGTTTACAAACATATGTATGCATATATTTGGATTTACACGTACAGTATATAGTTATATTAATAAGTATGATATGACACATAAGCAATAAAACTGTTTCATATAAATATCAATCTACTATAGAGAATGAAGAATTCACTAAGGGATCCTTCGTGTCTGCTAGTTTCCGTTCTGCTTTTAACAGAACTGGTAAGGGCTTCCCAGGTGGCTCCAGTGGTAAAGAATCTGCCTGCCAGTGCCGGAGCCCCTGGAGATGCGGGTTTGATCACTGGGTCAGAAAGATGCCCTGGTGGAGGAAATGGCAACCCGCTCTGGTATGCTTGCTGGGATTGTCTCACAGGCTGAGGAGCTTGGCAGACTACAGCCCCTGGAATGGCATAGAGTCAGGCACAGTTGAACATGCAGAAGCCGAAACCAATCCAATATTTTAAGAAGACACAGAATAACGGTTAGTTGTTTGTAGTATACTTTTAACTCTGATAACTTTGTGCACTTTTTCAGCAACTTGCCCAGTATCAATGGAATTTCCTAATAAAGCTGAACTGATACATTATAGGTCTGATACCCGTGTGTTAGACTATCTGGGTGAAGATTCTAATAGTTTCACAGCTGTCTCTTTGCCTCTTGCTCCCACATTTTTAAGTTGGAGTTGTCTTTGAATTTGTCTCACAGACTCTGAAATTCCATTTGAAATTCTGTTTGAAATTTCATTTCAAATAGATGTTTCTAACCCTTGAGCAGTGTTCCATCTTTCATTACATTTATTGCATCTGTGTATTTTTCTGTGATTACATGTTACTCTTAAGTGTTCTTAAGTGGTATGCCTTTAGGCTGACCTCTTGATTTCTATCCACACGCACTAATTGCTGTCTGCCTGGATACTTAGTCATATTCTAGCACATTTACCCCAAACCAGAAAAATTCTTTTGCTGAGTAGACATGGATGTCAATTATAAGGGCTTCCCTGGTGGCTCAGATGGTAAAGAATCCGCCTACAATGTGGGAGACTGGTGTTTGATTCCTGAGTCGGGAAAATCCCCTGGAGAAGGGAATGGCAATCCACTCCACTATTCTTCCCCGAAGAATCCCATGAGCAGAGGAGCCTGGAGGGCTACAGTCCATGGGCTCACAAAGAGTAGGACATGACTGAGTGACTAACACTTAAACTTTCACTTTCTGCACAAATATTTCCAGATAAGCATAAAATAATGTTTTGTTCACTCCTTCTGCTGTCCTTCACAAAACCTAGTTATTTATTTTTAATAAATTGTTTTTTATGTGCGTCAAGGTTTTAAAAACATTTCTTTAAAATTTAAAATGAATGGAATTCAGTTTTATTAATTGTAAACCACAGAAACTGAGTGGTCCTTTGAAAGTGCAGCCAATTGAAGAAAATATTTCAAAGAATATCTTGAATGAGCTCTTGAAATCCCTAACACACATTTAGCATTTATCAACCCATTTAACACATTTTCCTTAATATGTTTATAATATATGGTTTATTTTACAAAGGTACTATTTTTCATGTAAATTCACTGGGTGAACTTTGAAAGAATAATGGTGACTATGAAAAGCCTTTAAATAAGTGGTAATCTGAAAGGAGAAGGAACTCAGCTCATAAAGCCCATGGCAGAGAAAGAAAAAAGTTCTTTGAAAGAACAGTGTGTCTTCTGCTCATTCTGTCACCCCTGCAAAGAAGAAAACTTGATGATAAAATGAGGCAAACAAATCCTGAAGCAGTTTTTGTTCACGCTCCACCAATATTATTCACCCGAAATGCTTATGATTCAGGTAAAAAGAACTTGTAAGTTTTATTCAGAAAAATAAAATGGTAAGATTGTTACAACTTCCTCATAAACCAAATATCCATTTATGATTGTGTGATGACCATTATTTCAGAGAAGATTGAGGAGAAAATAATTAAGTTTTCAGAAATTCCATATTAAGTTTAAAATTTCTAAAAATATTTAATTTCTGAAATATTGTCAATGAATATAAGATAGACTTCCAGAGTCATAGAGAGCATTGACCAATTGTCTCTAATAATATGTGCATTATTAGATGTTTAGTAGTATAGCAAAAAAGGATGAAGTGTTGAGAAAAGTCTCTTTCCCAAATCAGAGAAGCCTGTTTCAAAATTTCAAGGCTTGCTGGAATATTAAATGTACTATAGAAAAATCTACAAATTTTTANNACATACAAGAATATAAATATGGTGAGAAAATACAGTTTACAAAAAGAAACTAATATAAAAATAGAGAGATTTCATTCATATCTGTTATTTGAAACACTTTCTAACAGAATATGCTAATTAAAGTACTTGGCACTCTTAAAAGAACTAAACCTAAATCTAACCTTGTTGGTTAATAGCTAAGTAGTGTCCAACTCTTTGCTTCTCCGTAGACTGTAGCCCTCAGGCTCCTCTGTCCATGGGATTTCCCAGGCAAGAATATGGAAGTGGGCTGCCCATTCCTTCTCCAGGGAATCTTCCTGACTAAGGGATCAAAGCAAATCTCCTGCTCGGCAGGTAGATTCTTTACCGCTGAGCCACCTGGGAAGCCTCAAAATCTAACCTGGTAATTAGTGAAAATGTTAAAAACTAAAATTTTAAATTATTTGGGCGTGCTTGCTGCTGCTGTTGCTGAGTCGCTTCAGTCGTGTCCGACTCTGCGCTACCCCGTAGACGGCAGCCGCCAGGCTCCTCCGTCCCTGGGATGACTTCACTGTTATTATTGTCATAATGGTTAGCACTTCATAGGCTTATTTGATCTGCTCATCAATCCTCAGCTACAATTTATATTTATATTCTTTGATCAGGAAAGAAAGAAAAATAAACGTCTTGTCCAAGCTACCCAACTGGAAAGGAATGCAGCTCTTTTAGAAGGCTAAGTCTGTGAATTTCCAGACTCCACGCTTTATACTGGGACTAGCCTCTACTGCCTGTCTCTGAACGTCACTCAGCTTTCTTCTACTCCAGTCTAGTTTCCTCCAGGGAATATTTTCTCTGGCTCCATCTAGAGTGTCATGATGCTTCTGGAAGATTGGTGTTTCATTCTCTTTTAAAGCTTTTAACTGGCTCCAGTGGAAGCCTCCACTTTATCTAACTCATATCTTATTTCAATGGGTCTGAACATTTTCATTTGTCTCCATTATTAAGATTCAAGAAATATCTGAAAAACCACCTGCCAGTTAATGGATGCTGCATAGACCAGATGATTTTTCAGTGTCCCTTTCAGCTCTCTTATTATTTGAAAGCAAATATACACTGCTATGCTCTATTTCAAGCATAATATTTTATTTAAATAAAAATGCAGCTTACTTATATGGTTTAAAAAATAAGTCAAACAATAAAAGAAAAGTTTCTCTGAAACTTTAATCCAACATCCCAG
Organism: Procapra przewalskii; assembly: GCA_006410515.1. Taxonomy (NCBI): domain Eukaryota; kingdom Metazoa; phylum Chordata; class Mammalia; order Artiodactyla; family Bovidae; genus Procapra; species Procapra przewalskii. The sequence goes on along the minus strand of SJYF01000233.1, from coordinate 2,753,079 downwards.
ACATAACTCTTGTCAAATTTATTTCTGTGGTTTAGAAACCACATTTGTACATCTACTTCTTAACTTATCAACACTATTCAGTGTAGCTTACACGAATGCTGAATCTTCTATTGAAAGTTATGGGTTTCTTTCTTACTGAAATTTTTCCAGAGTTCACATGTTCATAGAAATAGGAAATTTAAAAAATTTTATCTTAGACTACAGCAGGGTTGAAGAATGTGCACTCATCTTTTCCTGTGAGAACTCCAAAATTAAAACTCACTGCTGAACAACCATCAACAGAAAAATGTTGGATCCCACCAAAAAAAGATACCCCACATCCAAGGGCAAAGAAGAAGCCTCAGCAAGATGGTAAGAGGGGTGAAATTACGTTTATAATCAAATCCCATACTCACCAGAGACACTTAGAGGGCTCAAGCAAAACTTTGTACACTCCAGAAGACCCCACAGAGACTGAGCCAGACCTGCCTTTGAGTGTTTCAGTGTCTCCTGGGGAGATAAGGGTCAGCAGTGGCCTGATACATGGGGAGGGGCTCTGGGTGCAGCAGACCTGATGTGACATAAGCCCTCTTGGAGGACATTGCCATTAACCCCCCCCCCCCATAGAGCTGCCAAATTGTACACAGGATGCAAAACAGATTCTTGGAGGGCATAAACAAAACCTTGAGTGCACCAGCACCCAGAAGAAAGGAGCAGTGACCCCACAAGAGACTGACCCAGACTTGCCGGCAAGTGTGCAGGAGTCTCTGGTGGAGGTGTGGGTCAGCAGCAGCCTGCTGCAGGGTCGGGGGCACTGAGTGCAGCAATGCATGCATGGGACCTTTTGAAGGAGGTCACCATTATCTTCACCACCTCCACCATAGTTTGGCCTCAGGTCAAGCAACAGAGAGGGAACACAGCCCCACCCATCAATAGAAAGTTGGATTAAAGATTTACTGAGCATGGCCCCGTCCATCAGAACAAGACCCAGTTTCCCCCTCAGTCAGTCTCTCCCATCAGGAAACTTCCATAAGCCTCTTATCCTTATCCCTCAGAGGGCAGACAGAATGAAAACCACAATAACAGAAAACTAGTCAAACTAAGAACATGGACCACAGCCTTGTCTAACTCAATGAGGCTATGAGTCAGTTTCATGTAGGGCCACCCAAGATGGATGGGTCATGGTGGAGAGTTCTGACAAAACATGGTCCACTGGAGAAGGGAATGGCAAACCACTTCAGCATTCTTGCCTTGAGAACCCCATGAGCAGCATGAAACAGCGAAAAGATATGACACCGAAAGATGAACTTCCCAGGTTGATAAGTGCCCAATATGCTACTGGAGAAGAGTGGAGAAATGCCTCCAGAAAGAATGAAGAGGCGGAGCAAAAGCTAAAATAACATCCAGTTGTGGATGCGACTGGTGATGGAAGTGAAGTCTGATGCTATAAAGAACAAGATTGCATAGGAACCTGGAATGTTAGACCAATGAATCAAGGTAAATTGGAAGTGGTCAAACGAGATGGCAAGAGTGAACATCAACATTTTAGGAATCAGTAAACTAAATGGACTGTAATGGGTGAATTTAACTCAGATGACCATTATATATATCTACCACCGTGGGCAAGAAACCCTTAGAAGAAATGGAGTAGCCCTCATAGTCAACAAAAGAGTCTGAAATGCAGTACTTGGGTGTAGTCTCACAAATGAAAGAATGATCTCTGTTTGTTTCCAAGGCAAATTATTCAGTATCACAGTAATCCAAGTCTATGCCCCAACTAGTAATGCTGAAGAAGCTCAAGTTGAATGGTTCTATGAATACCTACAAGATCTTCTGAAACTAACACCCCCAAAAGATGTCCTTTTCATTACAGGGGACTGGAATGCAGAAATAGGAAGTCAAGAGATAACTCGAGTAATAGGCAAATTTGGCCTTTGAGTACAGGAAGCAGAGTAAAGGTTAACAGCATTTTGCCAAGAGAATGCACTGGTCATACCAAGCACTAACTTCCAACAACACAGGAGACAGCTTTATACATGGACATCACCAGATGGTCAATACCAAATCAGATTGATTATATTTTTTGCAGTCAAAGATGGAGAAACTCTATAGAGTCAGCAAAGAGAAGACCTGGAGTTGACTGTGGTTCAGATCATGAACTCCTTACTGGAAAATTCAGACTTAAACTGAAGAAAGTAGGGAAAACCACTAGACCATCCAGGTATGGCCTAAATCAAATACCTTATGATTATACAATAGAAGTGACAAAGATTCAAGGGATTAGATCTGATAGACAGAGTACCTGAACAATATGGATAGAGGTTCATGACATTGTATAGGAGGCAGTGATCAAGACCATCTCCAAGAGAAAGAAATGTAAAAAGGCAAAATGGTTGTCTGAGGAGTCCTTACAAATAGCTGAGAGAAGAAGAGAAGCTAAAGGCAAAGGAGAAAAGAAAAGACACACCTATTGAATGTAGACTTCCAAAGAATAGCAAGGAGAGATAAGAAAGCCTTCCTCAGTGATCAATGCAAAGAAATAGAGGAAAAATATAGAATGGGAAAGACTAGAGATCTCTTTAAGAAAATTAGAGATAACCAAGGGAATATTTCATGCAAAGATGGGCACAATAAAGGACAGAAATGGTATGGACCTAACAGAAGCAGAAGATAGAATACACAGAAGAACTATACAAAAAAGATCTTCATGACCCAGAAAGCACAATGGTGTGGTTGCTCACCTAGGGCCAGACATCCTGGAATGTGAAGTCAAGTGGGCCTTAGGAAGCATCACTATGAACAAAGCTAGTGGAAGTGATGGAATTCCAGCTGAGCCATTTCAAATCCTAAAGGATGATGCTGTTAACGTGCTGCACGCAATATGTCAGCAAATTTGGAAAACTCAGCAGTGGCCATAGGGCTAGAAAAGGTCCATTTTCATTCCAATCCCAAAGAAAGGTAATGCCAACAAATATTCAAACTACTGCACAATTGCACTCATCTCACACACTAGCAAAGTAATGCTCAAAATTCTCCAAGCCAGGCTTCAACAGTACATGAACCATGAACCTCCAGATGTTCAAGCTGGATTTAGAAGAGGCAGGGGAACCAGAGATCAAATTGCCAACATCTGCTGGATCATCAAAAAAAGCAAAGAGTTCTGGAAAAACATCTACTTTATTGACTACACTAAAGACTTTGACTGTGGGGAACACAACAGCCTGTGGAAAATTCTTCAAGAGATGGGAATACCAGACCCCCTGACCTGCCTCCTGAGAAATCTATATGCAGGTCAAGAAGCAACAGTTAGAAATAGACATGCAACAATGGACTGGTTCCAAATTGGGAAATTAGTATGTCAAGGCTGTATATTGTAACCCTGCTTCTTTAATTTATATGCAGTGTACCTCATGAGAAATGTTGGGCCGAATGAAGCACAAGCTGGAATCAAGATTACTGGGAGAAATATCAATAACCTCAGATATGCAGTTAACACTTATGGAAGAAAGCAAAGAACTAAAGAGCCTCTTGATGAAAGTGAAAGAGGAGAGTGAAGTTAACACTTATGGAAGAAAGCAAAGAACTAAAGAGCCTGTTGATGAAAGTGAAAGAGGAGAGTGAAAAAGTAGGCTTAAAACTCAACATTCAAAAAACTAAGATCATGTTATTATGTCCCATCACCTCATGGCAAATAGATGGGAAACTATGGAAACAGTGAGGGACTTTATTTTGGGGGACTCCAAAATCACTGCGGATGGTGACTGCAGCCATGAAATTAAAAGACACTTGCTCCTTGGAAGAAAAACTCTGACCACCCTAGAGTGAAGTCACTTAGTCATGTCCGACTCTTTGCGACCCCGTGGACTGTAACCCACCAGGCTCCTCTGTCCATAGGATTCTCCAGGCAAGGATACTGGAGTGGGTTGCCATTTCCTTCTCCAGACCAACCTAGAGAGCAGCTTTGAGTAGATGGACCTTCATTGGCATAGTAATGTCTCTGCTTTTTAATATGCTCTCTGACCAAAAAAGCAGAGACATTACTATGCCAATGAAGGTCCATCCAGTCAAAGCTATGATTTTTCCAGTAGTCATATATGGATATGAGAGTTGAACTCTAAAGAAAGCTGAGTGTCAAAGAATTGATGATTTTGATCTGTGGTGTTGGAGCAGACTCTTGAGAGTCCCTTGGACTGCAAAGAGATCCAACCAGTGAATCCTAAAGGAAATCAGTCCTGAATATTCATTAGAAGGACTGATGCTGAAGCTGAAACTCCAATACTTTGGCCACCTGATGCGAGGAACTGACTCATTGGAAAAGACCCTGATGCTGGGAAAGACTGAAAGCAGGTGGAAAAGGGGATGACAGAGGATGAGATGGTTGGATGGCATCACCGACTTGATGGACATGAGTTTGAGCAGGCTCTGGGAGTTGGTGACAGACAGGGAAGCCTGGTGTGCTGCTGTCCATGGGGTCCCTAAGAGTTAGACACAACTGAGCAACTGACCTGACTGACTGACAACTCCACAGGGGCTTCCCAAGTGGCGCTAGTGGTAAAGAACCCACCTACCAATGCAGGTAGTCATAAGTACACTGGTTTGATCCCTGGGCCCAGAAGATCCCCTGGAGGAGGGCATGGCAACCTGCTCTAAAGTATTCCTGCCTGGAGAATCACCATGGACAGATCCATGGCAGGCTACAATCCATGAACACAACTGAAGCAACTTAGTATGCACGCATACACAGCTGCACAGACTGAAATTTCAGCAGAAGACAGTATCTATATGAATTTCATTTTATCTGTAGGATATTAAAATATGGATTTTCTAGAAGGGTCAGGCATTGACAGGACTTGAGAAGTTGGATTGTGCTCTTTAATGAGAATCCATCTTCCCTGAAGGCACAAGGCCAGAGAAAGATACTGAGGGCTGGATTAGTGTGGCTTTCAGGTGAGAGCGATGGTGGCAGTTAGGGTCTCCAGTCTCAGGACTGCCTGTTTCAGATTTAGGTAAGGAATTCTTATTAAACAACAGCAACAAAAATATGTGACTTGGGTTAATTATCAACCCCTTCAGGTATTTTCACTTAAAGGTCATCTTTCAGAAATCTCAAAGGATATAATTATATTATACTCATTAGATGAAGAAAAAATGATTTAAGTGATAGGCTGTATAGAGTGTGCTAGAAGTGATTGTGCTTTAATTTTGCATTTAGGAATAACATCCCAATGTAACTCATCCTTCCAGTGATGCTATTAATCACATATGTCCCAGAATAGAAAATGATCACTTAGTATGTGATGTTATTAAGACTTGAAAATACAAATATTTTGCAAAAGTAAGTTACTATATATACCAGTCTTCCAGGAACTGAATATGTTTATGCATACTGTGTAAAAAAACCAGTTTTACTAAGAAGATGAACTATTTATTTAATGACAACACTAAGTTCACTTTTTTATCCAGTATTCAGTTTTCAAAACATGTTTCAGGGATGAATATTATTTGAACATAATAGACATAAATAGGTAATTTGCCCTAATTCACATGTAAATCTATTAACTTAAGGTAGGAATATAAACTTGAAATATACTATAAATACCTCAAGAATGTCCACTTTTGTTTAAAAAATCAGGGTATTTTGCATTTGATTTAATGAAATGGCACTCTACTAGATTTGAATAAAGTGATTCTAAAATTTATTTCTTATTTTTAGTTTGAAATCTGGTTCATAAAAATTACTAAATACTGAAGGGAAATGAATTTTTCTATTTCCATAGATTATATTATATACTTGGTGGATGCTTTTGCAAATCCCTTTCTCTAGGAAGGTGTTAAGGACCTGGTCAGAGAACATTTTAACAAGATTTCACTTTGTATTTTCACGTAGAAATGTAATACAGGATTATACTGATTAATGAAAACCAGTATTTTAAGTTTTTGCAGTAAATAGTTCAAAAAGTCTAACCAATAAATAGAGATAAATACTATATCTTTATTGCGACCACATAGGTAATAATAGATAATTTACCCAAAATAATTTTATAAGTTGGTTTGGTGGGCAGGTAAATAATACTATTCTATGGATCTTTGAGGGCAGAAAAAAATGGCATACTTCCCCTTATATCTGTAATGCCTGGCATTTAATAAGCACTCAAAGTATTTTTGAATTGAATTTTGTATATGTTTAGCACAAAGCATTATTTTAAAACCCTTAAAACTTGTCAGTTAAAAAAGATGGTTCATTTCCTTTGGTAACACTAGGCTAAACTTTATACTTAAAATATTTTCCTAAAGTGTCTAACATACTTTTAAAATTAAAAAAACAATAATGTATTTTATTCTTAATAAGAGTCTCTCTTCTTCATTAGTGAAGATGAAGTCAGCATATAGTCTAGACAATGAAATTTCAGATTGCTTCATAGCAGATATTTATTTTCAACTTTCTTGCAAGTCCTGCTTCTTCATTCAAATAGAGCATTAACAGATATGTTTATTAAAGGAACATGAGTTATTTTAATGTCCTTTTGAAACCTTCAATTCAGAAAGAACCTTGAAGTGATTAGTAATTCATTTTNNTTTTTGGACCATAACATAAATGGGAAAAGTGAAGATTCTTAAATAGGGAGGCATTAGCTTAGAAAAGAGTTCTATTTATATTTCTCACTGAAACACCACCCTTGACATAATTGAAAATACAGGTTAAGGCCACCCAGTTCAGATAATTCTTTTCCAGAATAGGCCATGTAATTTGAAAAATTGAAACAAGCTACATCATTGCTTGAATCATGCTTATTTTACTTACAGATAATTCACACGTTATTGTGTGTGTGTGCTTAGTCACTCAGTCATGTCCTATGCTTTGCGACCCCATGGACTGTAGCCTGCCAGGCATCTCTGTCCATGGGGATTCTCCAGGCAAGGTTATTGGAATGGGTTGCCATGCCCTCTTCTAAGGAATCTTCCCAACCCAGGGGTTGAACCCAGGTCTCTCACATTGCAGGTGGATTCTTTACCATCTGAGCCAACAGGGAAGTCCAAGCATAGTGGCGTGGGTAGCCTAGCCCTTCTCCAGGGGACCATTCTGCTTGTATATGTATATATATGTATATCTAGATATACACGTGTGCATATGCACATATATATATATATAGCTAATATATGTATTTGGAGAGGGCAATGACATCCCACTCCAGCACTCTTGCCTGGAAAATCCCATGGACGGAGGAGCCTGGTGGGCTGCAGTCTGTGGGTCGCTAACAGTCGGACACGACTGATAGTTGCCAATAATTATTAAGAATCTCTCTGTTATAGAGATAAATAATAATAACATTAATCATTTTCTTCTCACTAGGGAGTAAGGTGAAATTCAAGAAACAGTAGTCACTAGGATGACCATCCTTGCTTGTCTCTCTGCATGTCCCTATATCCTACCCATCACCCTCAATGTATTTCTCAAGCTGAGCTGCTGTAAAAAGAAATTGTGTTCGGTTACTCCATGATGGTATGGTTATATCATGGAATTGGTGTTCTTTACAGGGATCTCTCAGTATCTCTGTCTAAAAATCTTCACAGTTTAGCTTTCACAGACACAGTTTTTATGCTTCATCTGGTTTCTAGCCACAGCGTGTGATAACAATAATAATATTTTCTTCACCAGAGTTCTGGGAAGTGTCATTCTGTTTTTTTTTTTTTTTTCTTTTAAGGGAAGCAGAGAGGAAAGCAAGTTGCTCTACCTTTTTCAGCCTTTGGAGAGGTTTGGGGGAGTCAAGAAGATGATAGATGTGATGTTTTGAAATGTGATTTCTTGCCGTATTACTTTGTCTTCAGTAAACTTCAAGCATCACTCCACGCCTTTGAAGACAAAGAAGGAGGGGCTGAAGGTAGAACAGCACACATAATGAAGGCAGAAATGAAGAGGATGGAGATTTATGAGGGTTCAGGGATAAGCCTAGACTTGAGCATATTTTGAAAAGAAGATTTGCGCTAAGGTTCTAAATCTCTGCATCTCCAAGGCACTGAACAGTTCCAAGTGACTCTCTCTCATGTAATGTATACACACACTTAATTCTTGATTTCTTTATTTTTACTGAATGGGAATACAGAATCACACATCCTAAGACTGCAGAAAGTGCAGGTGCACTCATGAATGTTTTGAAGACCTACACATCTTGCCGAGGCATTCTTTTCTGCTCTTATAATGAGTGGTGCTGAAGGGGTTGTCACGACTTTAATAAAGACGGGTTCTCTGGGAGTTTTACGGGTGCCTGGGGACCAAACCGTGATGAGTCCTCCACGCTTCTTCCTTCTTTCCTCTCTTCCATTGAAAATGTCCTCTGGCAGAACCCTTGGTTCCACTAACAGCAGATAGCTTTCTCTCATGCAAGCTGAATTAATACAAGCGGGATGAGCAAGTGGTATTATGGTGGTTTGTTTAACAAATTGATTTAAGAACTGACATTGGTCCTGTGTGAAATAACAAGCAGGTTCTTAAGTAACTAGCATTAATTCTTGATTTTGAGCCTTCTTTTTTTTCCTGATCGAGCCCCATGTCCCTGATTGTTTTCATTGCTCTGTATTCCACACATGGATTGACAATTTAGTTGAGGGTGTCTCATGGCCAAATAATGTAAGAAGCCCTTCCATCTCTGTTTAGAGTTATCCTCTCTCCTCTTTGCCTTGACAACATATGAATTATCTTTATATGTAAAAGTACTTCCATTGGGGCATCTTGCTTGCCTCCTAGTGAAGTGTCTGCTTTAGTCCCTCATATACTGCCCTGTACTGCTTCTATGATGATTCACAACATATTTTATTATAGTCATTTATTTAAAGGGTTGTCTTCCTCATGAGACTGTCAGTTGTGTAGAAACAGCCCATACCTACCTTGTTTATTGCTAGTCTGATGGAACCTAGCTCAATGCCTTTTATTTATTTATTTTTTTTTGGTGACTCCATTAACTGCAGCCTGCCAGTATCCTCTGTCCATGGGATTTCCCAAGAAAGAATTCTTTTTTTTAGTATAAATTTATTTATTTTAATTGGAGGATAATTACTTTACAATGCCTTTTACAGAAGTTCTCATAAATTGTCATTTCAGAATAAAGGAACCATATTTTATTTTTGGAGAGGTTATTAGCAAAAAAGCCTTTCGCTAGCAGTGCACATGCTGGTCATCTGACTTAGACTGTGCTAAGGGATATATCCCCTGGCCTTAGAAGGTGACTCATTTTGATTCCAAGTCTCCACGTTTTTCATCACCGTCAGCACCTGCTGCAAAGAACCATCTAACTGAAGCTACTGATGAGTTGCTTGCAGACCTTTGTTAGAGTTTACCTAGAAAGAAACCATAAAGAAATCCATCCCATACTTTTTGCAAAATTCACACAGACAATAGAAGCATTTATCTAAATAATGTTTTGGCTTCACACAACATCAATAAACAGTTCATGGAGATTAAAGGACTGAAAACCTTTTATAGTTGTCAACTGACTTCTGTTGGCTGTGTTGATTTTCTTTATAAAGAATGAAAAATAGTAAGGTTGTTCTCCATTGATACATTTGGGAATGCATAAATGATTTTCTTTAAATCACATTTTCCTGACAATGAACATGGAGGGAAAGATTATTAAAACTGATCTCTCCCAACGTTGTTGCATACCTCAAACAAATGTGTGGGGCTGTCTCCTTCGGTAAACTCTGTTTGTTTGTGTGATTGATGAATTATAATTAACCTTGGCAACTTGTTTGCCACTTAACTAGATCAATCGAAATTAGTTATCCTGAGAGACAGTAAAATCACTTCTATTCTCAGCTTAGTGCAATAAGTAATGGCCTTTCCCTGGAAGACTTCTCAAAGTATAGTGAACAAATACTTTGCTATTGAATCTACTTCTGAAAGTAAATGAGAGGTCAATGAGATTGAAATACTTTTATTTGAATGAGAGAAGTCTCCAGGCTGATACAACAGGGGTTCTCTCAGGAGCTGGGGATTGGAGTGGCAACTGGGGGGCAAATGGTGATTAACAGTTGAGTTGAGTACCTAATTAAAGTAAGGGCTTCCCTGGTGGCACAGTGGTAATGAATCTGCATGTAAAGCTGGAGACCGCCTGCAGTGCAGGAGATGTGAGTTCAGTCCCTGGGTTGGGAAGATCCCCTGGAGAAGGAAATGGCAACCCACTTCAGTGTTCTTGCCTGTTCTCCCATGGAGAGAGGAGCCTGGCAGGGGGTCGATGGGGTCACAAAAGAGTTGGACACGGTTTAGTGACTAAATCACCAGAAGGGAAGGGGAAGGAGAATGGAGAGAGGTAACATGTCAGAACTTCCCTTCCACCCATTCAAAGGGAAATGTTTAGAAAAGCAGATTTATTTTCTAAGTGTGTATGAATGAATGTGTTGCTGTGTATATTAACACTGAACTTTATAGAATTATATTAATCAGTGCAAGAAATACAGATCATTTAAACAGTTGTGGCCCCTTTGGCTCAGCATGCCACATGACAGTTTCTTCTGGGTATTGTCCTTGATAATGTGAGGCAATCTAGGAAAATCTCCTCATGGAAGTCTTTGTCCCCAGTGTTACCTTCATCACACCCAGTAACATTCATTGTCAAATACCAAATGGTGACTTTTTCTCTTGGTCTGTGCAAAGTTTGAAGAGATGCTTTGGAAGATGACCAAAACCACTACCCAACGCTTCACAGTCGACTGGCCACAGCCCTTGTGCTTTTACCTGTGGGTGTGGGCGTTTTGGAGGTTTCACTTAGGAAATTCTGCAGAGCCTTCTTTTAGCATGGTCTACCTGCGGATTGGAAGGACTGATGTTGAAGCTAAAACTCCAATACTTTGGCCACCTCAGGAGAAGAGCTGACTCATTTGAAAAGACCCTGATGCAGGGAAAGATTGAGGGCAGGAGGAGAAGGGGACGACAGAGGATGAGATGGTTGGATGGCATCGCCGACTCAGTGGACATGGGTCTGGGTGGACTCCAGGAGTTGGTGATGGACAGGGAGGCCTGGTGTGCTGCGGTTCATGGGGTTGCAGAGTTGGACATGACTGAGCGGCTGAACTGAACTGAACTGAACCTGCAGGTTACAGAGCAATAACATAGCTTCCATACTCAATCTTCTTGCATAACCCCTGCTCCCAGTAAGGCTCCCTGTAAGGCAGTTATTTATCTTTGTATTAGCAAGGAGTACTCTAAACGCTCTTTTGTGTGAGACGCGGGCAATTAAGTGGAAGGAAGTTGTCGTTTTTACAGCCCTCCAATGACCATCCATCCTGTGCTTAGCATGGCCACCCAGAGCACACTCAGGCCTGCCTGCAGGGAGACACTCTTGGACCCGGAAGCAGAAGCCCAAAAAATAACTAGCATTGTCTCAGAATTGTAGATTGATTAAGTAGCTATTCTTTTTATTCTATTTTCTCTTTCTGTATAAGACGTCTCTTATGGAAACTTTCTAAAATAGTAACCTATGGAAATAATTATGAGTTTAAATTGGTGCTTTTATGAACTGGAAGACTTGTAGTGACATCCTAGTATTCTTACCAAGTTCTGGATAGAGAAAGGAGAAGCCTGTCTGAATATGTGGATCCCCCTAAGGGTGGTAGAAGGTGCTGTACTCAGTCGTGTCCGACACTTGCGACCCCATGGACTGTAGGCTCCTCTGTCCATGAAATATTTCAGGCAAGAGTACTGGGTGGGTTGCAATCTGTGTACAAATGCTGTAGCTCACTGGCCTTCGGACCATTAGTGCCTCATGTACTGTGCACACACCGTGCCCTGAGATACCTTGGGGGAACAGACCTGGAAACAGGGGTGAGTCCTTTCTCAGTCCCCCCTCACTTTTATGTTCTAGATTGGATTTCCGGCAGCATTTTCACTGGAGAGAGGTCACCTGGCTTCCTTCTCTTTAACTACTTGCATTCTCATAGTGTAGGCTCCCCAGGTAGGCCCTGTCCGGGATGGAGGATGGGAAGTAGACATCTAGTTAACCATCTGGATAGAGCATGGTTGCTGAAGGGTGTGAAGAAAGGAAAAGAGGCTTCATTCCTAGGAAGGAGATTTAAAGGAACTTGTTGGGGCATCAGAATTCCCTGTTGAGGTTAAGAGTGGAAGTATTCAGAGAAAATTTGGAGATCTAGGAATGATGCAAGGGCCAGGCAGAAATAATGAATGAAGAATTCTGGTGCCCAGTTGAGCTGCAGTGGTTGGAGAGGGTGGCAAGATGTGGGGGTGGGTGATTACAGGGACACTGATTGCCATGGACACTTAATTCCACATGCAGTTTATAGGAAGGGAAGTTGGGACACTCCAGAGAATCCTGGAACTGAGTCCCGAAAGTTTGTAGGAAAGAAAGTTGGGACACTCGGGTGAATCCTGGAACTGAGTCCCGAAACTGATTCTAAACGCCGTCTTCTACGAGTTCTCTAGTGGTCCCGTGGTTAGGACTTGGTGCTTTCACTACTGTGGGCCTGGATGATCCCTGGTTGTTGAACTAAGATCCAATCCAAAACACTAAATATAAAGCAAGCTCTGTCTTCTGCTGAGTCTGTATGGCTGGGGCCCTCTGTGCTGTCTTTAACATGGGCAGATGTGAGACCAAGCTCTGATCTCATGAGCACTGAACACTAGGTTTCTCTTGCACTCGTGTTGGTTTTTAATCTAGCATTATTTCGTCTGTTGGAAACATTTAGAGATAGGTTTGAAATGGCTGTTGCAGAAGTCATGTTAGTTGGTTGGCTTCATTCTATATTT
>SJYF01000233.1:2702247-2716009 GCA_006410515.1 Procapra przewalskii | reverse complement strand
TATTGCTGAAGCCTGGCTTGGAGAATTTTGAGCATTACTTTACTAGCATGTGAGATGAGTGCAATTGTGCAGTAGTTTGAGCATTCTTTGGCATTGCCTTTCTTTGGGATTGTTCCAAATAGGAAAAGGAGTACATCAAGGCTGTATATTGTCACCCTTCTTATTTAACTTATATGCAGATGAGAAATGCTGGGCTGGAAGAAGCACAAGCTGGAAGCAAGATTGCTGGGAGAAATATCAATAACCTCAGGTATGCAGATGACACCACCCTTGTGGCACAAAGTGAAGAGGAACTAAAAAGCCTCTTGATGAAAGTGAAAGTGGAGAGTGAAAAAGTTGGCTTAAAGGTCAACATTCAGAAAACGAAGATCGTGGCTACTAGTCCCATCAGTTCAGGGAAATAGATGGAAAAACAGTGGAAACAGTGTCAGACTTAATTTTTCTGGGCTCCAAAATCACTGCAGATGGTGACTTCAGCCATGAAGTTACAAGACGCTTACTCCTTGGAAGAAAAGTTATGACCAACCTATATAGCATATTGAAAAGCAGAGACATTACTTTGTCAACAAAGGTCCATCTAGTCAAGGCTATGGTTTTTTAGTGGTCATGTATGGATGTGAGAGTTGGACTGTGAAGAAAGCTGAGCGCCAAAGAATTGCTGCTTTTGAACTGTGGTGTTGGAGAAGACTCTTGTGAGTCCCTTGGACTGCAAGGAGATCCAACCAGTCCATTCTGAAAGAGGTCAGCCCTGGGATTTCTTTGGAGGGAATGATGCTAAAGCTGAAACTCCAGTACTTTGGCCACCTCATGTGAAGAGTAGACTCATTGGAAAAGACTCTGTTACTGGGAGGGATTGGGGGCAGGAGGAGAAGGGGACGACAGAGGATGAGATGGCTGGATGGCATCACTGACTCGATGGACATGAGTCTGAGTGAACTCCAGGAGTTGGTGATGGACAGGGAGGCCTGGCATGTTGCGATTCATGGGGTCACAAAGAGTCAGACATAACTTAGTGACTGAACTGAAATGAACTGAACTGAAAGGAGCTCCCAGATACATAAGCCACCATATCCCATTTTTCTCCAGTGCTGCCTGTGAATAGGTTTTGTACATGTTTCTATGAGATTGACAAAGTAGGGAAAAATGAATTGGTACAAGGTTAAGGTATCTCTTTATATTTATAAGCTGCCATGGGTAAAAACTTTAAAAGCAAACATCTCCCACGTTGCCACTTGCTGTATTCCAAGGTCTCTTAGTTGAATTGAAGGTGACAGAGCTTCATTTCACAAATTGAATTAAAAGTGAATTGTGAGAAGTCCTTGAAGGAGCCTACAGTGATTGGATAATGGTTTCTGTTGCCCTATAGGGTCCAAGTTTGAGCATCTGGGAGAATTCAGGTTTCTATAGGCAAGCTGTCCTGCTGCAGAGAAGGAAGATAGGCAATGGTCTGACTTCCAAGAAAACATTCTATATTCAAAGTCATGGGCCAAGGAAGGTCAGTAAGAAAAGGGGGAGCTAAATAATCTACCAAAACAAAGGGACAAACAGGTGGCATTCATTAGGCGTAGAAACATGGAAATGTCTATTGAAAGTGTCAGAGAGGTAAGTGCCAAGGGTGGTGGTTTGAACAAGTAAGTTGAAGGGGGTCCTAAGGTGCTAGCACATAATTTCAGCACCTTTCAACACAAATTATTCTGTTTTGTGCTTTGGTTAATAATCATCATTATTGCATTTATCTATCTATCTATCTATATTGGTGATACCATTATAGATAATTCCCCTTCTTGCTATAACTTCCTGGTCAGGCCTTCACTGTATCTCCTGAACAATGCCACTGCCCCTTCACTAGCATAGTTGGAAGCCTCCAATTTCTCCTATGGATCCAGCCCTCCTCAATGCTGTCAGAGTAATCTTTTCATATGAGAGAGACCTCCGATTCTGAAAATGACATTGCTGGAATATCATTCATCTCCTTCATTTTTATACTTTCTATTTTGTGTGTAGAAGGCCAGAGCAGGCACCAAAACGGTGATGTTACTTGGGCTATGTTTCCTGAATAAGTCAAAGAGGCGAATTATGGATTTTTTCTATCAGGCAGACCCAGACTGAATGCTGTTCATTTCTGGGTTTATGCCTATTATCCGTCAAATAATGAATACCCCCCAAATGTTACTGTGCTATTATGCTGTGGGGATAGAAGAATTCTCTACAACATAAAACAATTTTTATACAGCTATCAAAGTAGTCTGGAGATTTCAACTTTCATTCAAATAAAATTGGAAGAAAATGAGTAACATTGAGACAACTGAGTGCAAAAGAATAATATTATATTTTCCAAAATATACACATCAACCACTTGAGGCTATTGTATGTGAAAGGGCCATAAGGGTAGCTGAGTTGAATATGCCAGTAATCTCTTTCAATTATCTTTTTTTTCCACTTGCAAAGGACTGTATGAAGTGTATCCAGGGAAGTCTACACTTTTGGGCAGAGGCAGGATACAAAAATGGGAGAGAAAGATGTTCATTCTTTGACCAACAATAAAAATGATCATTCATTTTCTACTCCTCCCTCACTTAGGATCTAGATAAGAAAGAATTAATTTCAGGAAATGTTAAGTCTCAGACAAGCATCAACACTAGAATTTAGCTAGTACAGATATCAAACGTGGGGACACTTTTGTGTTCCTTCCCCTAAAGATGGTCCAAATGTGGGTGACATTTCTTTCTAATTCCTTCCCTGACTACTGCTCAGATGTTACTCTATGAGATGTCTGGTAGGAAAGAGTGTGGTATCTTCAAGGAAATGAGATCATCTGACTTTATTATATGAATTCGAAGTGGAGTCTCGTTTAAGGCGATTATTTCTTTTTAAGTTCATCAGATAGCCATCCTTTAAAAGTTTTATTGATTGATTGATTGATTTTACTTTTGGCTGTGCTGGGTCTCTGCTGCTGTGTGTGGGTTTTCTCCAGCTGCCGAGAATGGCAGGGGCCGCTCTTTGTTGTGGTGTGTGCTAGGCTCATGAGCTGAGTTGCCCGGAGGTATGTGGGATCCTCCTGGACCAAGGATCAAACCTGTGTCTCCTGCACTGGCAGTAGGATTCCCAAGCACTGGACCACCAAGTAGGTCCTGGATAGCCATAATTTTAACTTAACTGCTCCCTCCCGGCATAATGAAGTGACCCCTTGGCTTTCTCTCTTCTGCATGTGTACAGAGTGGAGACAGATCAAGTAAACAGCTGTGAAATGATAGCATTTTCACGATGGATATAGCACTCTTTGGCTGTGCCCCCAAATGGGTATTATTATTATTTTTTATTACTGTTAAAACAAACAGACAAACTGAAGGATGTGCACATGCAAGGCCAAGTTGAATCGGGAAAGTAGATGAACAGGTGTGGACTTACTACTCAGCAGTTACCAGAAATTTACCAAGTCCTTTCCAGGTGCCAGGTATTAGGTATACCCTTCTGTTATCTCATTTAATACTCACACCAAATG
This sequence comes from Procapra przewalskii, assembly GCA_006410515.1. Classification (NCBI taxonomy): domain Eukaryota; kingdom Metazoa; phylum Chordata; class Mammalia; order Artiodactyla; family Bovidae; genus Procapra; species Procapra przewalskii. Next base: position 2,712,507 of record SJYF01000233.1, on the reverse strand, counting down.
GATGAAGGTGGTACTATCATTTCCAATTGCTGCCATATTTTATAGACAGGAAACTAAAGCATGGAGAAGGTAATCATCTTATCCACAGTCATTCAAGGAGTCAGCAGGAGACCTGGTATTGGTCATGATGATCATAATCTCCTTGATAGTCTGAAGTCAGTTTTATAGGTTCTATTCCAGAGACGACATCATGATTACAGGGCATTCTGATTGTATTGTTTGGAACAAATATTTATAGCCTCTCTGTGAAATTAGGTTGGTAAAACATATATAGGTGAGGAGTCAGTGATGTAACATGTATAAAATGCCAAGGTAGGAAAAATGACTTACCTATTTATTTCCAACATTCTGATACTGATATCAAAAAGAGATGGAAGAAAAGAAAATGCCAAGATTTTGGGAGGTAAGATGCCCAGTTTTTTGTACTATTTTAAAAAATTATTTATTTATTTGGCTGCACCATGTCTTAATTGCAGCAGTGGGATATAGTTCCCTGACCAGGGATTGAACCTGGGCCCTCTGCATTGGGAGCATGCAGTCTTAGCCACTGGACCACCAGGAAGGTCCTGGTTCTTTTGTTCCTACCAAAGTTTGTGTCATTGTGTGTCTCAGTCTCAACTTTCTGGGATTTAATTTCCTCAACTCTAAAATGATGAGTTTGACTCTCTCTCACTGACTGTATATGCGTGTGTGTATTTATCCAAGTTGAAATAATAGGTGCCCACAAATTGTTGTTTATCCATACATCATCAGCATAATGGAATTTCCTTACCATGTATATGGTCCCTATTTTAAAAGAGATGCATATACTTATTAAGTTTTATTATAACAGAGCTCCTTAAAAATACAAGCAGTGAGAGTTCTGTTATTAGCCATATGTGAGGTCTGTTAAAAGTAGATGCCTGGTGAGCCAAAGCACTCACTGCTCTGAGCACTTCTGAAACTTGCTTTCTGAGCCCTCTGTGGAGCCCAGGTCACAGTTGGTCATGCACAGGTTAGTGGACACCAGAGGTCATCTTCATCTCCAAGGAATGATTTGAGTGTTCAAAGTGGCGTAAAGTAAAGTGAGCATGATAGTCAATATGGGCAAAATCACATTTAGTCAAAAGCCAGCTGTGCCTAGCCGGTAATAAGCCTTGCTTATCTGGATCAGATGTTGAAGTTGGAAGGAAATGAAAAGGCAGGGATTGCTCCTGGAGGGCTAGTGCCTCTTAATGTGACACCTCTGAACACTGACATTATTTTGGATACATGAATGGATTCTGTTGAACATGTATGGTTATTTACTTTATATATCTCTGTGTCATAAACAAAGCAATCATATTTATGGCTTTTACCATTGTGTCCCTAGTGGTGGTAGGAGGAGTGAGGGAGATTTGGGCATAGCATAATTATAAGCTTCTACAGGAAATTCGCTCAGTTGTGTCTGAATCTTTGCGATACTGTGGGCTGTAGCCCGCTAAGCTCTGTCCGTGGAATTCTCCAGGCAAGAAGAATGGAGTGGGTAGACATTCCTGTCTCCAAGGGATCTTCCTGACCCAGGGATTGAACCCAGGTCTCCTGTATTGCAGGAGATTTCTTTACCCTGGTGGCTCAGAGAGTAAAGACTTGCCTGCGGTGCAAGAGACCTGGGTTTGGTTCCTGGGTCAGGAAGATCCCCTGGAGAAGGGAATGGCTACCCACTCCAGTATTATTTCCTGGAGAATTCCATAGACAGAGGAGCCTGACGGACTACTGTCCCTGGGGTTACAAAGAGTCAGACATAACTGAGGAACTAACACTTTCACAAGGAGTTCAGTATTGGCCCCAAGTAGAGCTGACTCACTGGAAAAGACCCTGATGCTGGGAGGGATTGGGGGCAGGAGGAGAAGGGGACGGCAGAGGACGAGATGGCTGGATGGCATCACTGACTCAATGGACGCGAGTCTGAGTGAACTCCGGGAGTTGGCAATGGACAGGGAGGCCTGGCGTGCTGCGATTCATGGGGTCGCAAAGAGTTGGACACGACTGAGCGACTGAACTGAACTGAACTGAATGATGAAATTAATGTAAGAACCTGGAGCCATTTTGAGGATATGTACTCAGAGGCCTTTCCTTCTGTCTCCACCTGGTTAAAATATCTCAGCTCCAATGAGAAGAACACACTGTACTTTTACATGAAAGATATTTAAGAGGAAATTATTTAAAATATTATTAAGAACTTAGAAGGTTGTTCAACATACTTCTATGATTATCATAAAACTATAGAGATTAATTTGCTGCTTTTATGACTGAAGCAGTGTGGAGGCCTTTGTAATGGGAATAACTGTATTAGCAGTCACAAAATTATAAGTAAATAGTGTGCTTTGTCTCCCACAGTATTTTGTGAGGTGATATGAAAGGAAGTTCTGTTGAAAATCCAAGTGGGAAGTAAAAAGTGAGCTGACCTGGATTCTAAACCAAACTCAACTGCTGTTTTTAGAGGAACAAATATTTATTGCCTTGATGGCCCTTTTTCTTTCTCTTGCTGATGAAATGAAGAGGTTGTACTAGGAGTCTACTTTACAATTCACTCTGGACCCCTGACGTAGCTTGCATTGTAAGTACAGCGCTTCCTCAGCCATACTTCCCTCATCTGCTTTATTTTATCTGACATAAATGGGATAAGATTTCATTTCATCAGAAGTTTCATCTCCTCAAAAGGAAAAGGTTGGAGCCTCTGCCCAATTTAACTTACATACTTGTCTCTCCATGGAGAATGTGGCGCTTTCATCCTTCTTTAGCAGACTTGTCAGCTCAGTTTGCTACAATTTCAGCCAAAGCAGAGCTGAATTTACCTATGTTGCCTGTTTTCATGATGAACAACGGAACTTAATCCAGATAAAACAGTGGAATAGATTCCTGGATGCTTGCTCAGCATCGTTAGAAGTAATTGCTATCCTTCAATCAATTTTATCTTGACTCTAACCCATGTGTGCGGCATGAGGTCATTTTTCGCTAGTTACCTTACCTTTCTCATTAGTTGGCTATGACCTCTCATTGTCATCACCTTCTGGAAATCAAAATGTTTTGTTTCTGAGATAACATTCCTTACCTCCCAGAAAGGTAAATGGTACAGAATGTGTGTGCTGTCTTCTCTTTATACCCTGTAGGCTGTGTAATCCAAGTAAGCTTAGAAACAGATTTCAAACTCAGTATATCTAAGGCAGAACAGATTTTTTTTTTTCTGCAACAGACTTGAATTTCCTGTTTCAGGAATACAGCAATAATCCAGTTTGCCAACCAGAGATTTGGAAACTATTTTATTTTCCTCACCTAAAAGTCAGACCCAGAAGAGAACAAAACAAAGAAAAAGTACCTCTTTTTTTTTTTTTTTGGTGGTTCTGTCCTCCACACCTAGAAAAGTATCTGATATACATTTAGCATTAAATGTTTGGTGAGTTGACAAATAAATTAATATTCCTGTAGATCATGAAGAATGGGTGACATCTGATGACCATGAATTGTTGTTAGTTACCTTTCTTGTTATCCCGCAAATCCTTCCTTCCTCTCACTCTTTTTGTCTGCTCACCTGGTTCTGCTCTTTATTATCTCTTGTACTGTGTGCTATGCTCAGTTGCTCAGTCATGTCCAACTCTTCCCAAACCCATGGACTGTAGCCTGCCAAGCTCCACTGTCCATAGAATTTCCCAGGCAAGAATACTGGAGCGCGTTGCCATTCCCTCCTCCAGGGGATCTTCCCAGGGATTGAATCCACATCTCTTGCATTGCAGGAGAGTTCTTTACCACTAATTTTCTCCTCAGTTTCTTACTTCTGATTCCTTTTGGTCAATAGACTCTCCACACTGATTCTGGAATGTTTGATTTAATAAAAACATATAGTCATGTTTGTGGCATGACAGGCGATTTTTGTTCTTATAGTTGATTTTCCATATTTCTTATGATTTATGTATGTAGATGGCATCAACAAAAGAAAGAAAAGAGGTTTTAGGATCGTCATTTTTCATTTCACTTTAAGATTCTTGTTTAAAATTTGTATTATTTATTTATTCTTGGCTGTATTGCATCTTTGTCGCTGTGTGTGGGCTTTCTCTAGGGGTGGTGAGTGGGGGCTTCTCTCCTTGAACTGCACGAGCTTATTGTAGTGGCTTCCCTTGTTGCAGAGCATGGGCTGTAGGCATGCAGGCTTCAGTAGCTATGGCTCACAGGCTTAGCTGCTCTGCAAAATGTTGGATCTTCCCAGGCCAGAGAAATGACCCGTGCTTTGGCAGGTGGATTCTTAACCACTGGACCAGCAGGGAAGTCCAATTCTCCCATTCTATAAAAATCGTAATAATGTCTTAAAGTAAAAGTGTTAGTCACTCAGTCATGGTCAACTCTTTGCAATCCTATGGATTATAGCCCATCAGGCTCCTCTGTCCATGAAATTCTCCAGGAAGGAACACTGGAGTGGGTAGACATTCGCTTCTGCAGGGGATATTTCCTACCTAGGGATTGAACCTTGGTCTCCTGAATTGTAGATTCTTTACCATCTGAGCCACCAGGGAAGTCAATAATATCTTTTGATCCTTGCTAAAAATTCTAGGCTCAACATGGCATGAAAGATTGTTTGTGGCCCAACTCCCTTGCATCCAACTGCCTTAGAATTTATATTCTGTCTCCGATAGCTTCTCATACATGAGCCCTCTCTTCCCAGCCTTCATACGTTTGCAACTAGCGAGCTCTGCCTTCTCAGTCTTTTTGGCAGGTTCACTGTTCTTTCAAGATCCTGCTCAAATGTCATTGCTCTCCCCACTACTGTGTCTTCTTAGTGCCCACAGCAGAAAAGCACAGTGTGTTGAAACAGAATTGGCCTGTTTACTTCACAAAGAGAAAGTGAACACCTTGAAAGTGGGGCAATATCTAGTTTGTATATCAACTTCAGTTTTCAGCTGAGTGGCAACTCAATAATATTTGTTGAATGAGTGAAAAATTTATCCAGCAACAATATCATTCCTCTTGGGGAAAGTAACTCCTAAAGGATGCCTTTATAAATAATAAACACAGCTTTTTTTTCTTGGGTGGAAAAACAGACCTCTCCCATGTTTATTTTGGTTTAATACCAGAAAGGATACGTTACTGTGAGAACAAAAACAACAAAAAAATCCACCAAATATTGCTATAGGAAACATCTCTTACTGTAGCCCAGCTGTGTGCATAGCTACTTTCGAGTTGTGCTTTTTAATGTTTTGTAAAATTGCAGCATCTGAAAGAGAGGCCTGGGCTGTGGTGGTGGCGGCTGCATGTGTCACATCTTTCCCATCTGTATAGGCAGCAGCAGGTGGAACCGGAGCCATTCGGTCTGTGGATTAGTCAATCGCTTTTTCTAAAGACTCTGAGAGGCAAGCTTATTACATTTTGTCTTCAGATCCTTATATGAAAATACCACTGTGGATAATGAGGCTGTTGTATGCATAATTTAACTTTAGGAAGCCTAAATTCCCTGCAAGGCAAATTGGTACCTAGGGGCATGCAATTTGCATTGGGATTTCAAGCCCTCCTCCCGTTATTGTCCCTGGTGTGGTGTCGCTTCTCTCCTAAATTATTTCCCCTTGTTCTTCGAATGCCAGGTTCAGAGACTGTAACCAGATTTCCAGGATCTCCATAATGGAAAGTGGCTTCAGAAGCCCTTCAGCACCTGCTTTGACCAGAGCAGAGCCTAGTCCCAGCACTCATGGGCAGTCTGCACCACGAATAGGCTCCTTTGCCCGCTGCCTGCCTCCTGGAGCAGGTGAGGACCAGCCGTGCCTGCCTGTGTCCAGAGCGGGCAGTGCTGATCCTCCATGGCTGACTTCACCGATCAATCTGTCAATCTGTTTAGAGACAGACGGCTAGAGAACTGTCTGTCTGAGTTGCCTCAGGAAGAATTTGGCATCTTGGCTGAATCTTCTAGTGACAGACTGCTTTGCTCTTCTCTGGGCTGGAGAAGGTGGCTGTGCTGGCATGGGTACTGATTGTATTTTTCAAAGCCTTGAAAGTAAAGTTTTGTGTAAATGGATCGAGGGCTCAGGAGAGCAATCTGCTGATTGTCTTCTAATATTTCATTTATCATCCGACGGGCAGTGTCTATTAAGCCGACAATGCATAGAGGCTCACATGTTAGTAAAGTCCAGCTCTTCAGAAATGATTTCTCCCAGGTAACGTGTTTTTATTTTACTAAGATAAACCTTGGAGACATGGTTTGTTAGTATGTTCACTATAACATTTTTGGATAATTTTGGTATTTGCTGACCAGGCCAGTTCACAGATAACTGAGAAACTTCATGGAGCTTAGCACAGAACCTTAGTCATTTCCAGTGTCTACTAGAAATCAAAGAGAAGAGAGAGAAGGAGTGAGGCAAAAAAGAGGAAAAGAAAGGCTAGACAGAGAGATGACGTTTTAGCTCAGTGATAAAACTGGAGATCAATTTAAGATCAATTTGTAAATTAGGAGATCTAAACCAGGCTTAGGGTCCATTGACTATTAAGCTGGGGAGCTAGAACAAGTCATTGCTTCAGTCTTTAGAATAAATACATTGGACTGCACCATTTATTACCTCTTCGAAATCTAGCATTCAGGAAACCTTTAATTTGTCCTCTAAACCAGGTAATTGTGATTATTTTCTTAGCTGGTGGGAATGTGTATATTGGCCACAAACAGGATAGCATGTCCTGGGAAGAGAGAGACATCCGAGGTCCCTGAAGTCCCCAAATCAGCTATCATTCTTTGAGTTTTTACTATGCCGTAGCTACATCAAGATCCTTAAATGCATTGTCTTTGGTATTCCTTAAAACTATGAAGTGGTTGTTATTTCCCTTCTTTTATAGTTTAGGAAATGACAAATTAACTTGCTTCAGCTCCTTCAGGTGAGAAATGGGAGAGCTGGAATTTGAATGTAGAACCTGCATCTTGAATTCTGCCTTATTCTGCCTCTATAACATCCCACTGCCTGCTAGTGATCCCAGCGTTTAGGTCTTGAGAAGATAGGAATCCTCCTGCCACATTTTTGACTCTTTCATGGTTGTATGTTGCTAACAGACACTGAAATAGAGTATAGTGTGTTATGCTAGGAAGAAAGCATATTTGCATTGCTCACACATGAACACTAATTAAAACAGAGTGGCATCACGCATCAAAAGACAGGATTAGAGAGGCAACAGAGATACGCCCATTGACTGATGATGTAAAACTCTTTCCCAGTCTAGTTATTGTGGCTCTTCTTTTCTTGTCCCAAGACTGACAGTTGTCTCCTTGTTGGGGCAGTCACTAAGATTTGCTCCTCTTTCTGGATCTCCCAGGACATCCGAGTGCTATCTGAGTTGGAGATTAATAACATGCCAACACCAATGACAGTTGTGGCAGTGATATGTTGCTATAGTGGCAAGAAAAAATTTCCAAAAGAGAAAGAATTCCATTATCATATAGTATTCTAGTAATATGTATTCTCCTAGCATACTAGAGAACCACTTTCATTCTTCTAGAAATGTGAGTTATAAATTGAATTCACTTTTATCATTATGATCTAATGCATATAGTCATAATCCAAATAGGAATGATTTGCCGAGAATCACCTATGTTGTGAAATGAGAAGATGCAGTTATTCAGTGCTCATGAGATCTCAGACATTGTACTGGTTTACAATAAGGATAAAAATACTAGGACTAAAAATTAGAATATTTTCTTCCCATCATCACACTTCAGCATGACATCCAGATGGATATGTGGTTGAGCCTCGGAAGGTGAAGAATGTGTAAGCAGGCATTGTGATTTCCATAAAGTTCAAACAATCTGAGATGAAACAAAATCTTATAGAAAAAAGATGGGAAGATTTGAATATAAGGACCTATATTGTTCAGTTAGTTTTTCATAGGATTTTATTGAAGAAATTGGGTTCTGTATTGGCATTTACATTTGCTTTGCAGATGTTTAAACTTAAGTACTTCCAGTATTCATCGGTGTATATAACTTAATTTATAAATTCAAGATATTCAAGTAAGAAACAAGATATTAATTTTTGAAAATCCATATTTTCTACTTATGAAAGCGTGTGTTCTGTGACTCAGTGAGGAAGGCAAATATTTTGGTGAATTGCAACCTGTAGAGGAAAGAGAAATGTTGATTATATGTCTTTACTTTTATGTCACAGAGTTGTACACAGTCATTTGACGATGTTGGATATGATAACATTTGGAATGTAGTACGTGCAGAATTGTAGAAATAAAAAATTATTTTAAAATATCTCTTCTTCCAGTTCCTAAAATAAGCGCTTCCTTCTAGAACACTTTTATTCAGAGTCTTCTGGTTAATATTATAGTGATAATGTATAATAAGAAGCAGAAAAAAAAAAGAGTGATATGTCTTCATAATTAAAATAAAATGAGGATCACTGTGGGAAGTATTTTCTGGGTGCTTTTAAAATAGTTTATTTTACTCTCAATCTCTAAATTCTGACAGTGTTGCTTTCAATATTTAATGATCTTTGGTTCCAAATACTATTTAGCATTGTTTATGCAAGCATGTCCCTGCTCCAGCACTCTTGCCTGGAAAATCCCATGGACAGAGGAGCCTGGTAGGCTGCAGTCCATGGAGTTGCTGAGGGTCAGACATGACTGAGCGACTTCCCTTTCACTTTTCACTTTCATGCATTGGAGAAGGAAATGGCAACCCACCCTCCAGTGTTCTCACCTGGAGAATCCCAGGGACGGGGAAGCCTGGTGGGCTGCCGTCTGTGGGGTTGCACAGAGGCGGACACGACTGAAGTGACTTAGCCGCAGCAGCAGCAGCAGCAGCATGCAAGCATGTGAGGCTTCCCCAGTGGCTCGGTGGTAAAGAATCTACCTGCAATGCAGGAGACAGAGGACTGAAGTCGCTCAGTCATGTCTGACTCTTTGCAACCCCATAGGCTGTAGCTCACCAGGCTCCTCTGTCCATGATATTTTCCAGGCAATGGTACTGGAGTGGGGTGCCATTTCCTTCTCCAGGGGATCTTCTTGACCTAGGAATCGAATTTGGGTCTCCCACATTGCAGGCAGAGGCTTTACTGTCTGAGCCACCAGGGAAGCCCAGGAGACACAGGAGACATGGATTCAGTCCCTGACTACTGAAGATCCCCTCCTGAGTACTGAAGATCCCCTGGAGGAGGGCATGGCAACCAGCTTCAGTATTCTTGCTGGGAAAATCCGGTGGACAGCGGAGCATGTGGGCTACAGTCCATGAGGGACAGACATGACTGAAACAGCTGAGCACGCACACACACACACGTATCCAAACATGGACACAATTGACATGATCACTTTTTATCATACTATGATAAAAATAACAAATTTAATGTACTTATGCTTTTTAAAAATCAAAACTGCCTCAAATGGAGGACTCAGATACACGGGAGGCTAGGACTTCAGTAGTGTCAGCTGGGGTGGGACTTAGTCCTAGATTTTGGAATGTTCAACAAATCTTGTCTAGCTGGGATAAATTTCATTTGGCCATCATGTTGTTATACTTTTTTACATATTGTTGGATTAAATTTTCTAGAATATCATTACGCATTTTTGCATCTGTGTTTATAAAGACATGTCTTCTCAGTCATGCTTTGGCCTGGTTTGGTTTTGGGGGGAATATTGGCCTCATAAAGTAAGTTCTAGAATATTCCCTCCTCTTCAATTTTTTGGACAAGTTTGTATAGAATTGGTATATTTCTTTCTAAAATGTATGGTATAATTGCTTCCTGAAGTCAATGGGATGAAAAATTCTGTAGGCCAGCTTCAACAACAATTCAATTTATTGATGTAGAAAATTTAATAATTAGTTATCTTCAGGGTAATTAAAATGAGCTGTTTCCTGAGTTAACTGATAGTTTTTTCCTTTCAATTAATTCACTCATTTCATCAAGCATTTGATTTTATTAGCATAAAGTTCATAAGACATTAACATGTTTCCTTCTTAACGTGTTTCCTTCCTCTAGTCTCTATAGTGATGTCTTTTCTCTCATTTCTGATATTACTCATTTTGCATTTTCTTCCATCATTTTTCTCCTAATAACTCAAGGTAAGCTAGTAAAATTTATTGATCTTCTTAAATAAACAAGTTTTAGTTTTATTGCTTTCTCTTTCTTGTCTTCCTTTTTTCTATTTTATTGATTTGTGACCTCATAATTGTTTCTTTTCTCTATTTTAAATTTTATTTGATTTTGCTCTCCTGTTTCTTAATATGGAAACTAAGATCATTAGAATGAGGGCTTTATTCTCTTCTAATGAAAGTTTCTT
>SJYF01000233.1:2652322-2663519 GCA_006410515.1 Procapra przewalskii | reverse complement strand
AGATCCAACCAGTCCACCCTAAAGGAGATCAGCCCTGGGATTTCTTTGGAAGGAATGATGCTAAAGCTGAAACTCCAGTACTTTGGCCACCTCATGTGAAGTGTGGACTCATTGGAAAAGACTCTGATGCTAGGAGGGATTGGGGGCAGGAGGAGAAGGGGACGACAGAGGATGAGATGGCTGGATGGCATCACGGACTCGATGGATGTGAGTCTGAGTGAACTCCGGGAGTTGGTGATGGACAGGGAGGCCTGGCGTGCTGCGATTCATGGGGTTGCAAAGAGTTGAACATGACTCAGCGACTGAACTGAACTGAACTGAAACTCCAGAAGACCAGAAAAGCACCTTTGATAGAGAATAGCAGCACATCTTTTAGTTGATAATCACAGGCTTTTTTTTTAACTTTAATATTTTATTACTTGATTAGCAGTTCTCCTTAAGGCAGGAAATGGTTTCTTTAGGTAACTGTTTCTGTTTGTGTTTTTGTTTTTGTTTTTGGTTGTATCAAAACCATCTGTGTTTTTAAATTGCTTCCTTACATGATTTAGGGTAAAAGGTACATGAGCCAGACGTAGGTGTTCAAGATGAGGACATGAGTTAAAAGTTCCACTCGGCTTTATGCTAGCTGTGTGTGTTTTTGTCTGGTCTTTTAATCAGAAACTTCAGTCTTCTCTTTAAAAACGAGAGAGAACATACATGTGCCAGCCAACCAGACACATTAAACCTCCCCTCAAATGTTGATGCTAGAATTGAAAGCAGCAGCATATAGAAAAACACTAAATGTATAATAGACATTATACATTTAGAACATATAATTCTTCTTCCTCTCTTCTACCCATGTTGAAGCCAAACAGAAGCATGTATGTTGGAATCCTATGAGAGAAACTGGGTGAGTCTCATCTGCTTATTTCATTGAGAGAAGTCTTATGCTCAAAAGGGGGAGATCACTTGACTTGTACCAGAGACTCGAGGTAGGTGCTCAGTCTCCCAGCACACAGACTTCAGCTTGGACCTAACAGTGTAAGTTAAAGAAAACTCAGAGACTTATTTAAAGACACAATAATACCTGATCATGGGCAAGAACACTTTTCAGAATCAAGGATCATTGTAGCTATTCAAGTAGTAAATTAAGGAGAAAAGCAGGAACAAGAGGCCACTTTTTGTTAGGGGAATTCTCTCTGTTGACAATTCATGAGGAGAGGAACCCCCTCTTATTCTTCATGCCATTCAGGTGGAGGACCCTTCATGTATTTTCTCTACAACAGCCCTGGTTCTGCCTCTCCAGGCATTTATTTCCTGTGGGTAGCGGGTCAGAGTCCTGTTATGGTTGGGCAGCCTGGGAGCTTGTGCACTACCAGAATGCTGTGATTTGCATATGCCATAGTTCAAGTGGAGGATAGATTATTTTGCTAAGTTTATTTGAATAAATAAGAGCACATATCCATAAGTATCATTTTAAATAGTGATGGACTGTCTGTATGGATGTGAACCACATTAACCAGGGTACCACAGACCTTGCTGGGCAGAACATCTGAGCCATCACCGTACTGATCTGAGAAAATTTTACAAATGTTTGCCTGAGGAACCTGCCCAGCAGGGTCTGTGGTACTTTTGCCTACACATATAACAAGATGTCAGTCTTTGTGTACGCCAGTAATTATGCTCTCTAAGCGGAAAAGTATGTGCAAATCTACCTGATAGATGAACCAGCAAGTGCCTACACGATGCATCCTCTGTGTCGGGCACCCATAGCAGCCCTGGAGGGATACAGCGGGCCTGAGGCCGAGGGCGTTTCTCCGGTTATATGACAGTGGAGTAAGGACTCAGACTAAGTAAGCTGATTCTAGGGTCAGCACACTTACCCTCGCCATTAACATCTTTCCTTTAAAATCCTATTGGTCCAGGGATTCTAAAATTCCAACTGCTTAAAAATACCTCCTGAGAAGCCCATATAAGCTCTAGTATCTTCTAAGATATCAGTATTAGTTATATATCAATAATGACATAGAACTAATATATACATATTTAAATTCTCCAGCATATTATAATTTGAGCGACCGCATTATTGTCATCAAAACCCCAAAATGTTTTAAGATATAACTGGCAATTTTAATAATTTCTTATGTAAAATAAGCATAAAACCAACAATGCCCTGAGTAAACTGGGACATATCGCTGCCCTAATTTTAATTTCAGCAAAACTCAATTTGGTGGAAAAACAGACCACCATTTGCTACATAAGTGCTGTATCTTCTTAGTATAAATTTCATGATACTATGCAAACTCTGCATTGCTGTTGCCACTTCCCCAAGTGAGCTACCAGTTCTCAGAGTCACTGAATATCTGCAGGGTCTCTCCACCATACCCCAAAGTTGTAATCTGTTAAATACATGCCAACATCCGATTAGCGTTCTCTTCCGTATTCTTAGCCGTTATTTGTGGAAACGATACAATGTGATGGGATAACCGAGCGCTCCTTGTTTTATGGAAAGAAATCATAGACAGTGTTCCTGAAGTTTAACTTGCTATGCCTCTCTACACCTCTGTTTAATTTTTTATATGATTGCAGCAATTCTGGTAGTTCTATGATCACAGGAAAACAGCTTGAAGCAAAATCAATCCTATATACATACAAGTGTGCACGCACACACACATATCTTCTATACTTATTAGGCAGTCAATACAGGACACTGAGGTTTAATAGCAAACTATGAGCAATGTTCCCCTCCTTTACAGAACTTGTTTTTTAGAGCATCAGGCAGTCAACGGGATCTCGCATTACAGGATGCCATAGTGGGTAAACACTGATAATCACTGGGAAGGAACCAAAACTCACACTTGGTTCAGCAAGGAGATCCTTACAAGACTGGTCAATTTGAAGGAAATATCTTCATCAGGTATATTTACATACAATCCCCACTGCAAGTTTTTAAAAAATCAAATAGAACATTAAAATAAGGAATGGGAAAAATGAAAACAATAGCATTGTACGGGGAATATCTTGTTTGGAGGTATGTCACATTTAAGTGACATAGAATCTGTTTGTAGATATATATGTCAGATGTGAGTGGTACAGAATGTATATTTGTCCTCTCCTTTGTCATTCAATCACCAAGTCATGTCTGACTTTTCATGACCCCATGGACTGCAGTACACCAGGTTTCTCTGTCTCTCACCATCTCCCAGAGTCCTGAACTGAAAAATAAATGGCAAAAAAAGAGGGAGTTTTATGCATTATTCCCATCATTCCCCAATGTTTATTAAGCATAGTCAATGTTTCAGGACCAGGTAATAGGAATAGAGTGATGAATATTTTCAGAATAAATCAGAAGAGCAGTTGAGAAGCTCAATTTCTAGTTCAGTTCAATGTAACAAATTCTGTCATCTGTTAGCATCCAGTCTATATGAACTATATGTACATAGCTCATATCTGCAGAGAAGAATACAAAACCCAGTAGTCGTAAAGCCAAGAAGACCTTCTGAGATGAATAAATGAATTGCATTTGGAAAGATAAGAACCTACTCATTTCTTATTTTGAATCCTGCTCTTGCTTGCCAACCATGGCATGGAAAATTGACCTGCTGTTGGGAAAAGTTTGCTTCAAACCACAAGGAGGAAATTTCAAAAGTATTTAAATGCAAGTAAGAATAATCAGTTCCATATTATAAATTCTTTATGCAATTGATCACTTTTTTTCTGAATTATTTCCTTGAGTTATTTCCTGTCGTGTCCGGAGAGTTGTCAAAAGCGTATCAAGGTAAGATGACTTTTTTTTAAGGCTCACTGGGATATAGGAATATTTCTTATTACAAAGTGTTTGAATATTTTATACCTTACAAGTTAAGATGTTATTAAATATGTTTATTGATAAATTGATATTTATCAATTAAATAGTCACTCTGGTCTGCTACTGACTCTAATGGAGGCCACATGATCTGAAGAATAATCAAGTAAAGTCATTCACTAGGTAAAATGACTCCAAGTTGCTGTATTCTTAGTGCTGGAGTAGATGAGGGACTTTAAAGTTCTAGTCAAATTGAAATATGGGAAAGTTAAATAACTCACATCTTGGAATTTTCAAAATTCTAAGCTCTTGGTTTTATTTCAGAGAGACTTGTCCAAGATCACACGTTCATTTCGGGCAGGTAGAATCCAGATTCCTCTGCTGATAATCTCACTTGTTTATTTACCATTGTTGGCATAAATGGAAAGCCAGGTAGAAAACCTTCTCTCTGACTTCTGTCCTGCTTTGCTTTGGATGAGATATGATGACAGAGTCCTTGCCTTCCCCTTGCCCTGCACCCTTCCTTAGATGTCCACACGTTTCTCAGAAACGCCCCTAGTGACTTAGTACCTCCCCCTCTAGCTCAGCAGGTCTGGGAAAGGACCTGAATCTCTCATGGAAACTGCAGCCGAGCAGAGCCACCTTCTATGCGAATGTCCAAAGAGAAGGAGCATGCTGAGGAGATGACAGGGGGAATTGATCCAAATTTAATATGTAATCTCTGTCCTCAAAGCAACAAGGGTGGCTGAACAGGACAAGAAGGTGTTAATATATTTTTTCCTCTTTCTGACTTACTTGCCTCTGTATGAGTCTCTATGTCCATCCATATCTGGGCAAATGGCTTAATTTTGTTCTTTTTTATAGCTGAGTAATTTTGCATATACATGTATCATACCTTCTTTGTCCATTCATCTGCTGATGGGCATTTAGGTTGCTTTCATGTCCTGTCTATTGTACATAGTGCTACAATGAACATTTGGGGTTCATGTGGCTTTTGGAATTATGGTTTTCTCCAGGTATATGCCTAGGAGTGGGATTGCTGGTTCATATGGTAGTTCTACTTTTAGTTTTTTAAAGAAACCTCCATACTTTTCCCCATAGTGACTATATCAGTTTATAGTCCCACCAACAGTGTAAGAGAGTTCCCTTTTCTCTATACCTTCTTTAGCATGTGAGGTGGATCTCATGGTAGCTTGGATTTTCATTTTGCTAATAATTAATGACACTGAACATCTTTCATGAGCCCCTTGGCCATCTGTGTGTCATCTTTGGAGAAAAGTCTGTTTAGGTCTTCTGCTCATTTTTGATTGGGTTGTTTGTGGATTTGGTATTGAGCCAAATGAACTGTTTATATATTATAGAGATTAATCTCTTTTCATTTGCTTCATTTGAATATTTCTCCCATTCTGAGGGTTGTCTTTTCATCTTGTTTATGATTTCCTTAATGCTAAGTCTTTTAAGTTTCAATGGAAAAGACCCTGATGCTGGGAGGGATTGGGGGCATAAGGAGGAGGGAAGGACAGAGGATGAGATGGCTGGATGGCATCACTGACTTGATGGACATGAGTTTGGGTAGGCTCCGGGAGTTGGTGATGGACAGGGAGGCCTGGCGTGCTGCAATTCATGGGGTCGCAAAGAGTCAAACACGACTGAGTGACTGAATTGAACTGAGGTCTCATTTGTTTATTTTTGTCTTTTTTTTTCATTACTCTAGGATGTGGGTCAAAAAAGATCTTGCTGTGATTTATGTCAGAGAGCGTTCTGCCTGTGTTTTCCTCTAAAAGTTTTATAGGGTCTGGCCCTACATTTAGGTCTTTGATCCATTTTGAGTTTATTTCTGTGTATAGTGTTAAGAAGTATTCTAATTTCATTTTTTTTTTTTTTTACATGTAGCTGTCCCAGCACCACTTATGGAAGAGACTGGCTTTTTTCATTGTATATTGTTGCCCCCTTTGTCAAAGATAAGGTGACTATAGGAGCGTAGGTTTATCTCTGGGCTTTCTATCCTGCACCATTGATCTATATTTCTGGTTTGGTGCTAGTACCATACTGTTTTGATTACTGTAGCTTTGTAGTACAGTGTGAAGTCAGGGAGTCTGATTCTTTCAGCTTCATTTTTCTTTCTCAAGATCGCTTTGGCTGTTCAAGGCCTTTTGTGTGTCTGGTTGGTGTTCAGCTGTTAAGTCATGTCTGACTCTTTGTGACATGATGGACTGCAACCCAACAGGGTCCTCTGGTCTTTACTAACTTCTGAAGTTTGCTCAGATTCATTTCCGTTGAGTCAGCGATGCTCTATAACCATCTTATTCTCTGTTGCCCCCTTCTCCTTTTGCCTTCAATCTTTCCCAGCATCAGAGACTTTTCCAATGAGTCAGCTCTTTGCATCAGGTGATCAGAGTATTGGAACTTCAGCATCAGTTCTTCCAATAAATATTCAGGGTTGATTTCCTTTAGGATTGACTGGTTTGATCTCCTTAATATCCAAGGGACCCTCAAGAATCTTCTCCAGCACCACAATTCAAAAGCATCAGTTCTTTGGTGCTCAGCCTTCTTTATGGTCCAGTTCTCACATCTGTAGATGACTGCTGGAAAAACCATAGCTTTGACTATGTGGACCTATACAAATTGTAAAATTTTTCTAATTCTTGAAAAATATAATTGGTAATTTGTTAGGGATTACATTGAATCTGTAGATTTGATAGGGATTGCACTGAATACTATCCATTGCTTTGGGTAGTACAGTCATTTTCACGATACTGATTCTTCCAATCCAAGAACATGGCATATTTTTTCCATCTGTTTGTGCTGTCTTTGATTTCATTCATTAGTATGTTATAGTTTTCTGAATACAGGTTTTTTGGCTCCTTATGTAGGTTTATTCCTAGGTATTTTATTATTTTTCTTGCAGTGATAAATGGAATTGCTTCCTTAATTTCTTTCTGATTTTTTTAAGGCATGATGATATTTTAAATTCCATTCCCTGAAACTCTGAGTTTTTATGTTGAGTGGAAAGAATAGACAAGAGCTTGGTTTTCAAAGCTAACAAGTGTCAGTTTGATTAAATTATGAAATCAAGATTCATTTTCTTTATCCAAAATCAATTTATAATTTCTATCTACATATATGAAATATTTGCAGAAAACTTAGTAGATTTAAAAATTAATTTATTAATACTTAAGTATAAGTCATGATTTTCCAGCACTAAAATTTTCCTAACAAATTAAACATATCTATTCAAGGATGCCTTGAGCATGGATCATTGTTGAATTATTCAGGGAGACTGTAAGGAAGTTACATTTAAAGATACATACTGGCATGTTCAAGTAAAATGTCCTATATTTTCCCAATTTAACATGTATTTCTTTTGTCTAGCAGAGCTGGTATGAGGTTAGGAGATCAAAGATAGCCATATGGTGTTTCCCTTACAATGGGTCAGGTAGCATTTTGGCATCAATACTGACACGTCAGTATGGCAGAAACCAGAGAAAGAAAGGTTGCAAGAGTTCCTAAAACAGGATGACTTTCTAGCTTGCCAAAGACTAGTTTATCATTTAAACACATCATAAATGCAGTTATAGCTCACACTGGATAAAGGAGTTGTTATTTCAACAGCAGACTTCATTAAATAAACAAACCCCAGGCTTTGAGGCTGGTGAGTGCTCCAAAATGGGAGTGTGGAGAGACTGAAATGATGCCGAGGCCAGCATGCCCTGAGCCTGGCCTCCCTGGAGTCCTCTGACAGCACATTGATCCCAATGACCCTGTGCTCCTGAAGGGCAGAAATTCAATTAGGAACTCTCAGCTTTGAGCCTCAGGAAGGAGGGGTGTGTGTGTCAGTGGGAGGCTCCACAGCTGGAGGAAAACCATTCTCCAGCAGTTTTAAAACAGAGGCTAATAATAGAACAATGGAGAGTGAAAATCACTAAGTTGGAAAGAATGGGCAGAAAGGATGAGCTGATAAAGCATCTACATTAAATAAGGTCATAATTTTTCTACAGTTTGTGTTGTACTCTTGGGCTAATTCACAGTAACAATTGAAGTCACATGGGAGCCTTCCTATCTGTGACAAGGTTTTGTTTTCAGTGCTCTGGAAAGCTCTTTTCTTTCTGCCTGGGTTAGCACATGTGAAAGAATAGTGATTATTTTAATGATATTAAATAGTAGCTTTGATCTCTTCCCCCCACAAGCTAACCAAAACATTACCTAGACGTGTGAAATGATTCATTTGTGAGCAAAACTTCTATTATAATAGTCCTGTGCACCTGCCTGACTCTCTCACTAGGCTGTGAGCTCCTCTTTGCTTCTGGAACCTGCCACCTACTCATTAAAAATAAATTTTGTGAATGAAATAACTCTAGACCATACCTACCAGGTGCATTTTTCAGAGGACAAATGTGAGGTGTTAATAGGGAGACAAAAACGCTGATCGTCATCTTCCATTTTACAGTTACCAAGAGCAAGGCAGAAATCTTGAGCCTTTGTGTACTACTTCCTAATTCCCTGTCTAGTCCTCATATTAAATCTGCAAAACAATGTCCTATTCCCATTTCATGGCAAGAAGGAAGCTTGGAGAGGGAAGGTAGCTTCTTCAAAAACAGCTAGTAGGTGGCAGGGCTGAGCACCAACCGCAGTTCTGTTGGACTCTCAAGCTCTTTGTCTTCCAACCTTGTCAAACTTACACTGTTGTAAAATCGTGAAGGTTGAAAGTTTAAAAATATAGATTCTCAGGCTCCTTCTCTGAATTTTCTGACTTAGGTCTTGAGACAGACCCCAAGAGGCAATGGTGCATTCAGATGATTCTTATATGGAGACAAATTAGGGAAGCAGTGAATGAGACTCATAATTCTCACACTTTAATGAGTGGGTGAATCCTCTGGAAATTCTGTTCAACTGAAGATTCCTGTGGAGTAGGCCTGGGGTGAGGACTCAGAATCTGTGTTTCTAATAATGGTCCAGGTGATGCCCTTGCTGCTGGCCTATGGGTCATACTTAGAGAAGTGAGACACTAATTCTGTTGGGCTACCCAGCACAGGATGCAACCCTAACCCCTGTCCTGGGGGGGCTTTTCATAATTCTGCCAGTATGATATATCCTCCACCTATATGCAGCTCAGTAATTATATCAGAACAAGATTTTCTGCATATACTTGAGATTATATTTGTGACACTTTGGAAACCCTTATGTATCTCTACTAGTTAGCTTATTAATTCACATATATGCTAAATGAGGGGTACCAGCAAAGTGATATCATCCTATACCAATCCCATCCACAGCCATTTTATAAGCCAGTGCCTCATCAGGTTTCTGTTATATCGGGGTGATTTTATATACCACATCTGTGATTTCTAGGTTTACGGTAGACAATTAGTATTTTCTCCAGGTTCAAGTTGAAGGGAAATGTTCTTTGTATCATTCAGAGTAATGGATACAATATTTGTTAAAAGTTGACAATAATCACATTACCCAGGAATTTGGTTCAACCATGATAATTTATCCGAGGCTTTAAAAAAAATACTATTTTTCGAACTAAGAAATCCATCATGTGTACACATGACAAAATGCAAAGCAGGTTTTATTAAAAGACAGCTCTGGTTTATAGAAATGATGTTCTAAATATAGGCTGAGTCACTTCCTCGCTGTGTGACATTTGATCATATCTACCTTTTGTGAACCTTAATTTCTTCATTGTGAAATAGCATGATTGGAGATAATTTCTAAGGTCACTTCCAGTTTTAAGATCAGGTGAAGAAACTGAGTGATCTCTTGCATTTTCACCTCTGTCACTAACACCATGTGTTTCCCTGAAGTTCCGTTAAAGAAAAGCAGAGGGATTTCAGAAAGAGCAAATATTTCCGGAAGAAAGCCTAGCTATTCTGTCTTTTGAAGTACACAAGATGAAATTCTAAATTAAGAAGGATATGCATCTCACAGAAAAGGTGACACAAAGCAAACCTATTGCTTACCTGTGCCAGTGCTTTGCAGACTGACATGTTCACGTACTTACCTGTTGATTTTTAAAGCAAAATTTCAATAGGTCAAGGGTGGGGCTGAAATTCTGCTTTTCTAACAAGCCTTTGGATCCCGTGGTGTTACTGGTTGTGGACACGGCTTTGGATGGCAAAATTCTATGTCCATGGGCTTGAAGTTTACCTGTGTGTGGAATCACCCAGGGAAATTCAACATTTACGTGCAGACTAAGCATATCTGGATTTCTACAAGTGGAACTTAGATATAAAAACATGTAGTATATATGTGTATATATTATGTGCTAAGTTGTTTTATTCGTGTCCAACTCTGTGCAACCGTATGGATTGGAACCCGCCAGGCTCCTCTGTCCATGGGATTCTCCAGGCAAGAATACTGGAGTGGGTTGCCATTTCCTCCTCCATGGGATCTTCCCAACCCAGGGATCCAACCTGCATCTCCTGTGTATATATATCTATATCTATATATTTGACTTGAACAAGAGAAATTTGTTGTCTCAGAGTTCTGGATGCTAGAAGTCTGAGATCAAGGTCGGCCAGGTGGATTTCTCCTGAGGCCTCCCTCCTCGGCTTGCTGACGGCCGTCTTCTTCCTGTGTCTCCACGTGGTCTGTCTTGTCTGTGTGTTTGCATCCTTATCGCCTCTTCTTACAAGGGCATCCGTCATTTTGGGTGACAGCCCATCCTAATTCATTTACCTTTCTTTGCCCTATAAAGACCCTATCTCCAAATACAATCACATTCTGAGGTACTAGGGGTTAGGACGAAGTTTGTGGAATTGGGGGGCACATTTTAGACCATAATCCATGGTAAGGGTGGGAAACAAAAGAAGGATTATAGGTAAGGAATACCTGAAGCACTTAACCCTATTGTAGGTTAGCTTTCTCATCTTTTAAACAGGATAGGCAAGTCTATGTTAGGGGTTGGAGACTGGATGAGCAAATGCATCTGAAGCCCCGGGTAATGGAAGTGATGGGGGGAGGGTGGTTCTGCTTCAGGTGGAAGGACCAGAGTAGCCTTCTGGGGCCTCTCTCCCTATAGAAATCTACATTTCTGAAGCTCCCAAGTAACTCAAGTGAGCAAGCAGCATTGAGAGCCATTGATCTATATGCCTTCATAAGCTCTCTTCTTTGCTTTCCCTGATTGCTGTCAACTTTCACTGCCATGTTCAGTTCAGTTCAGTCGCTCAGTCGTGTCTGACTTTGCGACCCCATGGATTGCAGCACGCCAGGCCTCCCTGTCCATCACCAACTCCCGGAGTTCACTCAGACTCACGTCCATCGAGTCCGTGATGCCATCCAGCCATCTCATCCTTCGTCGTCCCCTTCTCCTCCTGCCCCCAATCCCTCCCAGCATCAGAGTCTTTTCCAATGAGTCAGCTCTTGGCATGAGGTGGCCAAAGTACTGGAGTTTCAGCTTTAGCATCATTC
>SJYF01000233.1:2628946-2643306 GCA_006410515.1 Procapra przewalskii | reverse complement strand
TTCAAAAACTTCAGCCCTCAGCCTTCTTAATGTACCAACTCTCACATCCATTCATGAATACTGTAAATATCAGCTTTGACTATATGAACCTTTGTTGGCAGACTGACATCTCTGCTTTTTAATATGCTGTCCAGATTAGTTATAGCTTTACTCCAAGAAATAAACATCTTTTAATTTTATGTCAGTGGTCACCATCTGCAGAGATTTTGGAGCCCAAGGTAATAAAATCTGTCACTGATTCTACATTTTCCCCTTTTATTTGCCATGAGGTGATGGGACTGGATGTCATGATCTTAGTTTTTTGAATGTTGAGTTTTAAGCCAGCTTTTTCACTCACCTCTTTCACACTCATCAAGAGGCTCTTTAGTTCCTCTTTGCTTTCTGCCATAAGGGTGGTGTCATCTGCATATCTGAGGTTGTTGATATTTGTCCCAACAGTCTTGATTCCAGCTTGTGCTTCATCCAGCCCAGCATGTCTCAAGAAGTACTCTGTATAGAAGTTAAATAAGCCAGGTGACAATATACAGCCTTGTTGCACTTTCCCAACTTTAAAACAATATCAATTGTTCCATATAAGGTTCTTGACCCACACAAAATTTTCTCCAGAGGCAGATAAAGTGCTCTAGTATTCCCATCTCTTTAAGAATTTTCCTGTTTGTTGTGATCCACAGTCAAAGGTTTTAACGTAGTCAATGAAGCAGATGTAGATGTGTTTCTGAAATTCAGTTGCTTTTTCTATGATGCATTGGATATAGAGATCTCTTCAAGAAAATTAGAGATACCAAAGGGAACATTCATGCAAAGATGGGCACAGTAAAGGACAGAAATGGTATGAACCTAACAGAAGCAGAAGATATTAAGAAGAGGTGGCAAAAAATACACAGAAGAACTGTATAAAAAATATCTTCATGACCCAGATAGTCACGATGATGTGATCACTCACCTAGAGCCAGACATCCTGGAATGCAAAGTCAAATGGGCCTTGGGAAGCATCACTGTGAACAAAGCTAGTAAAGGTGATGGAATTCCAGTTGAGCTATTTCAAATCCTGAAAGATGATGTTGTGAAAGTGATGCACTCAATATGCCAGCAATTCTGGAAAACTCAGCAGTGGCCACAGGACTGGAAAAGATCAGTTTTCATTCCAATCATAAAGAAAGGCAGTGCCAAACAATATTCAAACTACTCATCTCACACGCTAGTAAAGTAATGCTAAAATACTCCAAGCCAGGCTTCAACAGTATGTGAACCGTGAGTTTCCAGATGTTCAAGCTGGTTTTAGAAAAGGCAGAGGAACCAGAGATCAAATTGCCAACATCCTTTGGATCATTGATAAAACAAGAGAATTCCCGAAAAACATCTATTTCTGCTTTATTGACTATGCCAAAACCTTTGACTGTGTGGATCACACAAACTGGAATATTTTTCAATAGATGGGGAGACTAGACCACCTGACCTGCCTCTTGAGAAATCTGTATGCAGGTCAGGAAGCAACAGTTAGAACTGGACATGGAACAACAGACTGATTCCATAGGGGAAGGAGTATGTCAAGGTTGTATATTGTCCCTCTGCTTTTTTGACTTATGTGCAGATTACATCATGAGAAATGCTGGGGTGGATGAGACACAAGCTGGGATCAAGATTGCCAGGAAAAATATCAATAGCCTCAGATATGCAGATGGCACCATACTTATGGCAGAAAGTGAAGAAGAACTAAAGAGCCTCTAGAGGAAAGTGAAAGAGGAGAGTGAAAAAGCAGGCTTAAAATTCAATTCAGAAAACTAAGACCATGGCATCTGGTCCCATCACTTCATGGCAAGTAGATGGGGAAACAGTGGCAGACTTTATATTTTTGGGCTCCAAAATCACTGCAAATGGTGACTGCAGCCGTGAAATTAAAAGACACTTGCTCCTTGGAAGAAAAGTTATAAAAGACAGCATATTAAAATGCAGAGACATTACTTTGCCAACAAAGGTCCATCTAGTGAAAGCTATGGTTTTTCCAGTAGTCATGTATGGGTGTGAGAGTTGGATCATAAAGAAAGCTGAGCACTGAAGAATTGATGCTGTTGAACTGTTTTGTTGGAGAAGATGTTGAGAGTCCCTTGGACTGCAGGGAGATCCAAGCAGTCCATCCTAAATGAGATCAGCCCTGGGTGTTCATTGGAATGACTGATGCTGAAGCTGAAACTCCAGTACTTTGGGCACCTGTTGCAAAGAACTGACTCATTTGAAAAGACCCTGATGCTGGGAAGATTGAAGGTGGGGGGAGAAGGGGATGACAGAGCATGAGATGGTTGGATGGCATCACCGACTCAATGGACATGAGTTTGAGTAAACTCTGGGAGTTGGTGATGGACAGGCAGGTCTGGAATACTGCAGTCCATGGGATCACAGAGTCGGACACAGCGGCTGAACTGACTGCCTGACTGATCAGATGTTGGCAATTTGATCTCTGTTTCCTCTGCCTTTTCTAAATCCAGCTTGTATACCTGGAAATATTCGGTTCATGTACTGCTGAAGCCTAGCTTGAGGGATTTTGAGTATTACCTTTCTAGCTCATGAAATGAGTGCAATTGTGCAGTAATTTGAACATTCTTTGGCATTGCCCTTCTTTGGTATTTGAATGAAAACTGACCCTTTCCAGTTCTGTGGCCACTGCTGAATTTTCCAAATTTGCTTGCATTTTGAGTGCAGCACTTTAACAGCATCATCTTTTAGGATTTGAAAAAGCTCAACTGGAATTCCATCATCTTTCCTAGCTTTGTGGTAATACTTCCTAAGGGCTGCTTGACTTCATACTCCAGGATGTCTGGCTCTGGGTGAATGATCACACCATTGTGGTTCTCTGGGTAATTAAGACCTTTCTTGTATAGTCCTGTGTATTCTTGCAACCTCTTCTTAATCTCTTATGATTCTAAGATAAGGTAAGTTAAGTCCTTATCACTTCTGTCCTTTATCATGCCCATCCTGCATGACATGTTCCCTGAATATCTTCCCACTTTTCTTGAAGAGATCTCTAGTTTTTCCCATTCTATTGTTTTCCTCCATTTCTTTACACTGTTCACTTAAGAAACCTTTCTTATCTCCCTTTACTATTCTCTGGAATTCTGCATGCAATTGGGTATATCTTCCCCTTTCCCTTACCTTTCGCTTCCCTTTTCTCAGCTATTTTTGAAACCTCCTCAGACTACATTTCTTCTTCTTTGGGATAGTTTTGATCACCATCTCCTGTACAGTGTTATGAACCTCTGTCCATAGTTTTTTGGGCACTCAGTTTACCAAGTCTAATCCCTTGAATCGATTTTTCACCTCCACAAATCATAATGGATTTGACTTAGGTCTAGTGGTTTTCTCTACTTTCTTCAGTTTAAGCCTGAATTTTGCAATAAGTAGCTGATGATATGAGCCACAGTCAGCATGAGGTTTTATTTTTGCTGACCATATAGAGCTTCTCCATCTTTGGCTGCAAAGGACATAATCAGTCTGATTTCAGTGTTGACTATTTCTGTGATATCCATGTGTAGAGTCATTTCTTGTGTTGTTGGAACAGGGTATTTTCTATGACCAATGTGTTCTCTTGGCAAAATTCTGTTAACCTTTGCTCTGTTTCATTTCATACTCCAAAGCAAACTTGCCTGTTACTCCAGGTATGTCTTGATTTCCTACTATTACATTCCAGTCTCCTATTATGTATAGGACGTTTTGGTTCTTTTTTTGGTGTTAATTATAGAAGGTCTTGTAGGTCTTCATAGAACCATCGAACTTCAGCTTCCTTGACAATAGTGGTTGGGACATAGACTTGGATTACTGTGATCTTGAATGTTTGCCTTGGAAACAAACCAAAATCATTCATTCATTTTTGAGATTGCACACAAGTAATACATTTCAGACTCTTTTTTTTTTTTGACTGTGAGGGTGTCTCCATTTCTTCTAAGGGATTCTTAGATATAGTGGTCATCTGAATTAAATTCACCCATTCCCATCCATTTTAGTTCACTGATTCCTAAGGTGGTGGTGTTCACTTTTGCCTTCTCATGTTTGACCACATTCGATTTACTTGATTCATGGACCTAACATTCCAAGTTCCTTTGCAATCTTATTCTTTACAACATTCAACCTTACTTTCACCAGCAGACACATCCACAACCAAGCATCATTCCTCTTTTGGCCCAACCACTTCATTCTTTCTGGAGCTATTTCTCAGCTATTCCCCAGTAGCATATTGGGCATCTTCTGACCTGGGGGACTCATCTTGTGGTGTCATATATTTTTGACTTTTCATACTGTTCCTGGGGTTCTTGAGACAAGAATACAGTGATATTTTGTATCTTAATTCACATTTTTTTCCTACCAATCATGGATCTGGCTCTTACTAACCTTTCAGGAGACCGTTTAGAAAAATTTGCCTCTGCTTCCTTTGATGACATTTCCGTATGTCACTGGTTGGGTGAAATGACTTTTATTTGAGTTGGAGTTAGTTTTTTCAGACTTTTTCTTTATAATTGATGAAAATTCCTCAGCATAAGCTTTTAGAATATCCTCAGAGTATCAGTTTAAATATGAATACCGAAGTAGAATTATATCCTCATAAGTTATTTTAGGGCAAATACTTTACAAAGGGGGTTCATATATCTGATCTGTCCAAGACAATCCTAGTTTACACCTCTATAATCATTAAAAGTGTCTTTTTTACGTCGAAAGTATGTAATCTGGACAAGATATAGGAGCCACTTAATTGCAAAAGGTGATTTCTTAAGACCCAGAATTCAGCTAGTACTGGGAGTTCAGAGAAAAGAAAGATAACTCTCTAAGAGACAAAAGAATAAATTAGTCCATTTTTTTCTACATGAGATGGTTGACAAAAGGCCTAAGTTTGCCTTTAGGTTGTAGTTGGGCGAAAAGAGTGCAGTCAAGTGTGCAAGAACCTTGGGCAAGAGGGAAGTACCAGTGTGTCTTGAGACCCTTGTGCCCTATGGCTTTGCCTTGATTAAGGTTATGGGAGTCAGTTCAGAGGAGGGTGAGGTAGATGAGAGGGTCCTTAAATTCTGGGTTAAAATACATTTAGGGGGAAATGTGATTTTGAATGTTCTGTGTGTATCTGTGTAATTACTACACAAGGTCATTCTTGTTAGCTTTTGGTCTTGCTGACAGATATTTTCCCTCCAGAAAGCATTTTTGCCATATTGAAATCTGACCGTGCATGTTTGACAACATTGCTACTTGCAGTTCATTCTGTGATTCAATACATCTGCTTATCAGCTTATTTCAAAGCACTGTCTGAGAATTCTCGGTTGGATGTGTATTAGTTTTGAGAGGCTTCTCCTGAAGTTTTCTCTGTCTGAAAAGAAATATCCTGCCTACTTCTATCATCCTACTATGAAGGAGAACCTGGAAAATGAACAAAATGGGTGAAAGAAGTGAAGTGGAACATGGGATGATGTTTGAAACCGAATAATCAGTCTGAAAATATCTTCAAATATCAGTGAAAAATAAACAGGCAAAGTTGAAGCTGGGTATCTGGCCACCCAGCTGCAGATCATATTGCATGTCCTCTGTTGTGCTTCATAAAGCTATGTGATCCAGTTAAAGCCAGTGCAACAGGGGTGGGAGTGAGATGCGTAATTTGGGGGCATCTTCTCATAAAAGGCATTTGCCTTGACTCTCTTTGCCTTCCCTCTTCCTATACATTGAAGCACAGAAATTACCATGAACCCACCTTCCAGTCATGAAGATGAGAATACCCAGGAGGGTGAACATTTGGAACAAAATTGGGTCCACTCATTCACCCAGATGGTTTGTCCAAGGATTGCTACACGTTTAAAAAAAAAAAAAGCACAAAAGACACTAGCTGTTTCTTTTCAATAATCACTTTATTTGGGGGCCTCTTTATTATAACAGCTGAAATTGATCTTTCCCAATTTGTACAGTTTGTAGGTACCTATAATCTTCTACAAAAACAAGCATAAGATCTTCAGGTTGTGACTAAGTTTCTCTTTTAAATTCTCAACCAATCTTGCCTTCTTTCTCTTTGTTCTAACAATTCTCATCAATACTGTTGAGTTCTTTTCAGCCACATGCAAAAGATGAAACTAGGAAATGCATTAGAAATGCTCCCTGTGAATTCCACTCACATTTCTAAGCCAATGCATTTAAAAGATTAAATGAAAATATCTCACCTACTGTCATCACACTCTGCTGTCTTCACCAATGTGAAGAGAGAACGAGAGATGGCAGCTTTTCAATGTATTGCCTAGATTCCTCTGGCTTCTACTGCTCCCACGTCATTTCTATTTCCTACCACGCTTCTGTGATAAAGCGAGAAATAATTTTCCAAAATGCCACTAGCATTCAATATAGGAGATGCTGTCCCCCACAATTAGCATATTTTCCTGATAGACCAAGTGTTTAGAATACAATGATTTATGAGTCCAGTAAATACATAGACAGTTGCCTGGATATAAGAAGGATATGTGGGAAGTTGACTTTGTGTACTAATGAATGCCAAAAGGTACACTCAGTTAAGAAAATTATGTATGAAGGATACTGGTTATAAATTTCTGTTGCATTTTCTGAGTTGAATTGCTTATGTGTCTGTATAAATTGCTAAGCAGAAAATAGGCTAAGAGCATTAAAACTTTAGTTAACTCTATTTCCCCAGGTCTTTATAATTTTAAACTTATTTAGGACAATAGCCCATTTGTTTTATAAATCACAGTGTTCATTGCAATATCTTTCAAGCTGAAAGCCTTAAATCACTTTATATTACTGAGCCCTGGAAGAATGCAACATTATGGCTTGGCTGGCAGAACATGTATCAGTGTGATATTGATCTAACCATGGAAAAGCAAAGCCCTGCTGAATGGACTCCAAACTGGAAGGGGTGTTATCTGCAGGCTGCAGTGCTTATTCATATCACGTGTCACTTGGGGTGAAGTCTATTGCTCTCTTTTCAGGCTTTCTATGATTTTGGTGACAGTTAGGACCATCTCTTTAATTTACAAGATTAAGGAATTTGTTAGTTGAGTAATGTCTGGAGGGCGATTATTTGACTTCATGAGTAGCTCAGGTTTCTGTAAAGAATGGGTTAAAATGGAATGCAGGTGAAACACTCTCACTTCTTAAGTAGAGTTTATAGCTCCAAACCTCTTTCCTGGAGCTCCACTGGACTCCTTAGGTGATGGTATTAAGAGCATAATACCAGCTTCCCTGGTGACTCAGTGGTAAAGAATCTGCCTGCCAATGCAAGAGACACAGGTTTGATCCCTGGGTCGGGAAGATCCCTGGGAGAAGGGAATGGCCGTCCACTCCAGTATTCTTGCCTAGGAAATCTAGGAAAGACAGAGAAGCGTGGCGGGCTACAGCCCTTGGGGAGCAACACAGTCAGACAAGACTTAGTGACTGAACAAAAGCAGTGAAGAGCAAAGGTGTGACTACGGGCAGCAGGGACATACTGTGCTGAGAGGCAAGGATCTTGATGGGATTCTGCTAAGACTAGGGTTATCTCCCATCCCAGACCTAGGAAGAAGCCACACCATCTGATTTGCATGAAATTCAGAAAGGAGCCCTCTGGAAGAGAATAAAAATCCTGTATACTGTTGGTATGACTTCCCTGGTGGCTCAGATGGTAAAGTGTCTGCCTACAGTGCAGGAGACCCGGGTTCAATCCCTGTGTTGGGAAGATCCCCTGCGTTGGCAGGCGGATTCTTCACCACTAAGCCACCTGCACACGCCTTTATCCTATTTCTAAATTGCACATATAACTACCCCCCAAACACACAGTTCCTGGCACACTGTGTAAATTGTGGACTGCCGTGCAAATATTGCCTTCTCTCCAGCTGCTTCTGTGAATCCAGGACCTCCTTCACAGCACTGTGCTGTTTTTGCAATGGGCTGGCTGATGTCTCCTCTGCAGACACAGAGTGCCAACGGGAAGCCCAGATAGAGTGCTTGGGTTGAGAGTGAGGGGGCTTCTTCCTGTCTCATGTCACACTCTGCTTGGCAGGCTCTCAATCCCCTAAGGAACAGATGCAGGAGCATATTTGCAAAGCAGGCCTGTGAGGAGCAGACACCCACAGGGCTCGTGGTGAGCCCCTCCTCCTCCACAGGCAGGCAGCTGAAGCCAGCGAGGCCCCCTCGTGCATCAGCTGGGCAGATGCTGAGACCACACAGGAGGAGCAAATAGGATGCGAGCGCCCTGTGTGCCAGGTTCCCATTTAAGGGGTGGGACCTGCACAGTCTGGGCTGGTGAGAAGCATGTGGTGTGGGCTCCTCTCTCCAGCCTTCTTTTCTTCTGTGTTATGCTTTGTCAAACATGGCTGTGTGCACAGAGCTAGGAAAAGCAACAGAACCTCTGAAGTGGCACTTGGCAGCAAATCTAGCCAAACTTTTCATTTTATTTAATTATCATGCCAACAGGATTTTATTAGAGCCATTAGGAAAATATAGAGAATATTTTTAGAATTCAAGGACGCAAACTATTTGTTGCAAACTGACATGAGTCAATGTGGTAACTCATATTTGATGAACCTTTTTTATTTCACTGCCTCTATAACCTGCAAAGTGGCAGATGAGGGCCTGAGGCCTCCTCTCCCCAAACCTTCTGCTACCAGGTACTGTGTTACAATGATAATGGTCTTAGTATGAGCTCTGCCATGCTGCAGTAGAGTGAGTTCTTGGTGTCAGTCCTTCAGTCAGGTACAACCTTGCCATGGCTTCATTGCAGGTGGGGTACTTCCCCCACTTTTGATTGGGGGTCACGTGCATGCCTTGACTTGCTCAGTGGGATATCTGTAGATAATTGGAGCAGAGGCTTGAACAGACTAGTGTATTTGGGGCTGCTTTTTTGGCATCTGCCATCAATATAAGGAAAATAGATTTCAGGTAGCTACTGTAAATGCTTCACCAATATGAGACCCCAAAATAAGTCCCATGAAAGATAGGATCAGCCAACCCCCAAATGCCCAACAACTCCAGTGGGTCATTTTTATAAACAATTTATAGGTGGTAAAGCATCTGTATGTCTATATGTCTCTATCCATCCATCTATCCATTCATCCTTTTCATCTGTCCATCCATCCAGGCAGTCCTTGCTTTGCACAGCAGTGTGGAGCTGTAAAACAAGTATGCAAGCTAAAACTGTACACACTTATTAATAAATAGGATAAATTACTGTTGCCCTGTGTCCTTTAAAAAGTTTTGTCAAAAAAACTCCATTAATTAAAAACACTCTTAATCTTAGGTATAAATATATAAATAAAATAGAAATTAAAATATGCTACTATTTAATTTAAATAATTAAACCTTTGGGTTTTTATTAAAATTTTATCAGAGGTAGTTGGATAGGGCTTGCCTTCTTCTAGTTATATAACTTACAGTATGAAATGAATGGCTTTTCTATGCCTTGGCAAATTGACATACTATTTTCTACGTTTAGATGAGCTTCTAATATTTTATCCTTTGTTTTCAATGGTATGAAATATCCCCAAGAGTCTGTTAATGTGAAGATTTTTTTTTTCTTTTTGCTAAACTGACTTCCTCTGGAAAATTTTTCACCCTTCTCACAATCACTTTCATACTTATGTCAATAATTTTATCTTCACTAAGTCCCTTCGGCTGTGGAAGTCTCTCGAATGGCAGATGCGTCAATATTCCCACGGTCAGCTGTGGGCCCTATCACTTTGTTAACATTCCACTTCAATGTCACTTCCAGCTGTATTTCTCTGTTGCACTTTTATCGTTGTTAACCAGCTTACTTTTGTGATTTGCAGCTTTTCGAAAAATGCCGCTTGAGCTTATCAGTGCAGAAAAGGAGGCCACACAGCTACAGACTTTGCTGTCTGTTCATGAACTGACGTACTGACCAGTCACTGACAGACGGAAAGGAGTGACGTCAGCACCCTCAGTGATCATGATGTCTCCGTGTTACTCGCATGGGGATCTGTGGATTGCAGAGCTAGCAGAGAGATTTGTAGTTTATACAGATACTCATAGTTCATACTAATATTTGAACTCTGTTGATTTCATTAAATCATGGTAATTGAAATTCTTGCATATTGGAATCCTGCAAAGTGAGGATTGATGGTGCGTGTGTGTGTGTGTGTGTGTGTGTGTGTGTGCACATGAACACAGGCACATTTAAACCATGGATTTCTAAGGCTTCTTTGTACCTATAAATGTAACAGGGATGATGCCTAGGTCGTATACTTTGTAAATGCCAGATGTAGTTGCTTGAATTTTCCATTAACCTCTCGCAGTCCCTAAGCCCTTGCTTGCCAAATTGCTGACCCTCAAACTCGTCTCATGTTTATCTTTCCATGACCCCTGCGGGCAGAGGAGCGTCACTGATTGCATCATGTTTATGCCTCTTGCTATGTCCATCGTCCCTGTAACTCAGTTGTTCCCTCAGTGTTCCTCTTGATGGTGGTCGGATGGTGCTTCGCTCATCCTAGAAGGTGATGACCTGCATTTGTCTCCTTACTTCCAGTAGAATAGCTGTCTGTTGCCTTCCTGTCAATTTCTAGACTCCATGGCTACTACTTTCATTGCCTAAATGTTTTAAGTAGGTTTATCTGGTTGAACACATCTCACACCAGGGTAAGAATACTCATTGGGAAGAGAAAGATGCTTTCAAATTATGTGGTTTACGGTATGTTGATTCTTAAAGTTGAATTGGCATTTAGTGGACAAAAAGTGTTCATTAAACAGCAAAATCCTCTTGTAATGAAGGGAAACATCGTTTGAATTTCATAGTGAGTGAGTGGTTCCAAATTCTGTCTTTGTCTAAGCAAGAAATAAAATTAAAGACAGTGAGCCAATTAGGAAGAAATGACCTGAATATGTACTGGTCTGACAGTATTCAGTCATGGCAGTTTCTGCTTATCCTATGTAGTATCTTTTAGACATTTGTTATTCAGAAGCATAGTAAAAGCTACTGGCCAGCTCCTAAATGCCATGGTTTTAAAATGCCTGTCAAAAATGAATTTGCTACCTCGGTTTTACAAGGACACTATGTAAAAGGGCAAAATACCATTCTCTTTCAAGAAATGTATGGTAAGGAGGCTAAACCAATATTTCCCTTTTTAAGATAGATAACATCCCTATTCCCAAAGAAGAGTAGCTGCTCTTGCTTCTGTACTACTTTTCAGACAGTAAATGAGGACCATCTTATCCCGGAGAGTAGATGGAAAGCAAATCAACCACCTTCTGATAGAGAGGCAAAGAAAGGCCAAGGAAGACGTCCTGTTGCCAGCTTTTGAAGAACCTGCTATTATCCTTACCCTCCAAAGGTCAGTGTGTCTTCCAGTACATATAGGAAATGTGGGGAGAAGAGCCCAGTTCTGACTTAGCACTCACTGATAGGAGTTCTCCCTGAAATTCCCCTCTGGGTAATGGTGAATAATCTGGGGAAAAAGCAGAGTTCCCTGCAGAAACTAGGGCGTGGGCAAGACTTGCAATGCTGGCTGGGGTGCCCAGAGGCAGCACTCCTGTGAATGAGCTGAGCAAGAGGAGATAAAATACAAGCCGCTAGCAGGCCCACTGGAGGCACCAGGAGAAGGGGAATG
Organism: Procapra przewalskii; assembly: GCA_006410515.1. Classification (NCBI taxonomy): domain Eukaryota; kingdom Metazoa; phylum Chordata; class Mammalia; order Artiodactyla; family Bovidae; genus Procapra; species Procapra przewalskii. Next base: position 2,631,742 of record SJYF01000233.1, on the reverse strand, counting down.
GTTTGGGAATTAAGGGAGATGATTTAAATCTAGAGAAAGTCCCTGAAAAGCTAGAGACTGTTTTCAGTACCTTTTATTGGGTCAACATGGCCTCCTCCAAGTTCTGAGAGGAGTCGAGAAAGTGACTAAGCTAATTTGAAAAGGTGAGTCCAAATCAATGACTTTACCTCCACTTGGTATCTACCAATAATTCTTTTTTCCCACCATTGTGAATTTAGTAAGAGAATGACAAGCACTTTTTAAAAGATAATTGAACTTAGGCATGGTAAGTAATGAAACGTATATTTTAAAATGGACTTTAGGTTTCAGGAAGGGGAAAGTGTCTCTTCTGAAAGGCCCCCAGATGTGCCTTCTTACTGCAAAGCAAGGGAGAGCAGAGCTGGAGCAAACAGAGAAGCCAAGGAGCCTGAGAGAGGCGCGGTTAAGTCCTGCTGGAGCTCACTTTGGTCTCCAGGATCTGTCATAACACCTTGGAAATGAAGCAGAAGGAATCTGAATGCACTTGAACTGATTTCTCATTTGATGGTGGTGCTCCTCCCACGGAAAATTTCTCATCTGCCCCTGGGAATCAGAAGAAAACAGGATGAACCAGTTCAGTACAGTATCGCTAAGGAATGTCGTCAAGACTGCCATTGGAATATGCTTAAACAACCTACCCCAGCTTCTGAGATTGTGACAGGCGGCGGTTAATTTTGACATTGATGCCTGTTTCTGCATCCTATTTATTTTCAGCACAGTTTATTCATCTCCCTATCTGGGATTCAGAGCTTCTTTTGTAGTTTAATTAGAATTAGCCTTTACCAAGTTGATTTATTTGAAAAATACACTTAACTAATAGGTAAACAACAAGAATAAAGGACCAAAACAACTATGGTTGTGTTGAACAGGAGGGTAATCCCTTTTTTTTTTTCCTGAACATACTGAATAGAGTAGACATGTGTGTGTTAGTCACTCAGGCATGTCTTGACTCTTTGTGACCCCATGGACTGTAACCCACCAGGCTCCTTAGTCCATGATATTCTCCAGACAAGAATAATGGAGCAGTGGGAGGGGGAGGAGGGTGGGAGGCGGGTTCAGAATGGCGGGACACAAGTATACCCATGGCTGACTCATGCTGATGTATGGCAAAAGCCACCTCAATATTGTAAAGTATTTAGCCTCCAATTAAATAAATAAATAAAAAACTAGTGGAGCAGGTTGGCATTTCCTTCTCCAAGGGGCTCTTCCTGACCCAGGGATCAAACCCAGGTCTTGTGCTTTTGTAGGCAGATTCTTTACCACTGAGCCACCTGGGTGGTACACTAAATAGAGTAGCTTTATACCAATTCAAATTCAGGACATTTGTAAATAAATACAAGTACAACACAAAATGATTTTATTAAAACATTCAAGAAAAATTTAGTTATTGTACAACTCAACAAAATGATTTTTTAAAAATCTTTCTTGCTATGAGTGTTAATGACCAAGGAACTGAAGCTGGGGATTTATATGAGGTAAAAAAAAAAAAAAAAAATTGATGAGAAGTCGTGATACTTTGCTCGGTGCACATTGACATTTGTTAATTGTTTGGTGCATTTAATTTACCATTTGAAAATTTATAGGACTGGCTGCAAAAATAGGATTATGGAGGCATCTAAAATACCCCTGTTATTTCTGTACCACCCTTCAAATACCTGCTCCCTGAAAGCCACTGAGGGTGTGCAAAGAGGCTTTTTATTGATGTCCACCCCTAAGGGGAAGAGTTGGGAAAAGATAATGAACATTGCACATCATATTGATAGTTTACAGATATTAAATGATTTAATCCATAGGAAAGGAAATCATAGAAAACATATATAATTATCCCAGTTTTAGAGATGTGTCTTAGAAAGTTTAAGTGATAAAACTATCTAATGATACGCAATATTGTCAGTAATATTAACAAGAAAAAATAAACTCACTATGCATTAATCCTGAAACATGCCAGGTACTGAGATGAGCATTTTACATATATTTTATCCTCCTAGGCCCCCTGGAAGTTAGCTACTGTTATGTGAATTTTGTGGATAAGGAAATGGAAGATTACTGAGAACTGTGCTTCTCCTCACAGTGTAATCTGCATACAAATCAAAGATGGATTTTAAAAAATGCAGTTTCTGATTCACTAGGTCAGAGTGAGAGCTGAAGTTCTGCATTTCTAACAGATTCCCAGGTGAGCTGATGCTGCTGGAGCAACAAGGCCTGCGAGGTTCACACAGCCTGGCCCTGTGTATCAGGTTGATTCTCGGTGGAGCCAAGCGCAAGCTGAGTTTAGTCTGGCTCAAAACTCCAAGTCCATATCTCACCTGTGCTCTTGCTCCTGAAGGACTAGCAGTTCAGACCCAGTGGGGGAAAAGATATACATGAAGATAACTGTGAGACCAGGTACTAATTACTCTGCCCTCTCAGACAGCGCAGAGTTCCTTCATGTCCTTACCACCAAGTGCTTTCCTAGAGAAAGAAGGCTATCAGTGAGTTATCTCCACAGGATTAACCAGGGTGATTCCTAGAAAGAGTTGGCATATAAGCTAGACCTAGAAGACAAGTGATATATATGTAGACATATGATTTACAATATGAGATTATGTATATCAAGCTTTTATCTAAATTGAGGACTTAATACTCACAACTTAAAAGTTGAGACTTATGTTTTATTCAGTGGGAATTTTTAGGACTTCAAGCCTGGTAGACAGCATCTCAAGAAACCCTGCAGTGCTTCTCAGAGAACTGCTCTGAAGAGGCAAGAAGAAGAGCCAGGATATATAGAAGTTTTGTGAA
>SJYF01000233.1:2548853-2566533 GCA_006410515.1 Procapra przewalskii | reverse complement strand
CTCAAGAGGCAGGTTAGGTGGTCTGGTATTTCCATCTCTTGAAGAATTTTCCACAATTTATTGTGATCCACACAGTCATAAGTTTTGGCATAGTCAATAAAGCAGAAATAGATGTTTTTCTGGAACTCTCTTGCTTTTTCCATGATCCAGCGAATGTTGGCAATTTGATCTCTGGTTCGGACATCTTTCACCCTTTTTGATGTCCCCACATTCTAACTTGTATAAACCCTCTCCCATAACTGCCTTTTTCTTTGTGCCTCTTGTTAGTATTCTCATCTGTAAAATAGGAACAACGGAAATATTGACTATAAAGTGTGAATTATAAAGTGGACTTGATACATTGGATTATGGAAGCTTCTACACAAAGTGGTCAAGGGTGCCAGCTTTCAAGATTAGGACTGACTCCATCCTTTGCTCTGAGAGACATTAGGCAAAGCAGTGTCTCTGTGGCTTGTTTCTGTAAAGTAAGGAAAATAATACCCACATTAAACATTGTAATAATGACTTACACATCGTGTTTGTGAAATACATGCATTCTATGCAGTCTCACACATAGTATGTAGTGACCGTGTACAGGATATCTGCTGATTACTCAGGGATTATTACTTCTTTTATCCCCTTTGCCTCAATGGTCCTGCTTATTGGCTCTGTTTTCTCTCCTGTGGAGGGGAAGACTGAACTTAAGATGACGCAAAATTAAGAAACAGGGTGTGTTTCCTGGATCTGTATGTTGCAGGATCATGGCACAGTGAGGGATCTGCTGTGGAGCAGGCAGGGTCTCTGGCTGGGTAGGAAGTTTCACAGGAGCAACAAGCCTACACTGCAGTGCGCACGGTGGCCTCTGCAGTCTCTGTCTCCCTGGAAGAGTTGTGCCGTGGGAAGCGCAGGTGTGGAGCACCAGTGCGCCTTCCCCAGAAGGGTCCACTGTCTTCCCATATACGCATCCCTTAAGCAGTCCTCATCTGTGCTGGATAAATGTTCCTCTCTTCATTTGTCATACAGATTGCCTACTGTATATCTCAGCTCTTTCTCACACTGGATGTTGCTAAGTTATGCTTTTGTGTGTGCACTTGAATTGATGGCTTACACCATTCTCCACCACCTCTACTGACACATTGTCCCAGTCTCTGGCTGGAATTGCCTCCCTCCTCTGTGCTCCCTTATGTCCCATATTTTCATCGTGGGACTTGTCACACCCACTCGCACTGATTGTGGATTGAACCCTGTGGAATGTAGATCCCACAGCCTGAGCTATATGAAATTGCTGATAATCTGACCATTTCATTATTTCACATGATTCAGACTAGTATTTATCTATGTATTCTACAAACCAGTAGTTACCTGAGACGGAACAGGGAGAACTTTTTACTCTGTTTTGGCAATGCCAGGCACAGTGCGTCGTGCATCGCTGATACTTGACTAATGTTATATGAAAGTGCTTAAGAGACTGTGAAGCTCTATTCAAATGTAAGAGATTTCTGCTGTAAAACAACCAACTGTATCATATGTTAGCATTAAAATATGACCCACCCTGAGATGGAGATGAAGGGGAAACCAACATGAGACTTTACATCATCTAAGCTGAAACATATTCTTGAGTTCATAGTGGCACTTCAGCGACAGTCCTGAGGGATGAGCAGATAACACTTTAGAGAGTGCCTGTTCCTTCTTTTACCCTCCAGTTCTACCTGTATTAGTTTTCTATACTGATGCTCCAAAATTAAAAAAAAAAAAAAGTTTCGGCTGCTTACAAGAAATTGTAAATTTGCCTTAATAGATGTTGCAATTCCACTGAAGGATCTCAGACAGGGGAATGCCCTGTTGGGGCTTGTAGTTCATGGGGAGTACCCTAGCAGCAAGCATGAGTGATGGAATGGAGAGGTCAAGGCTGGAAGCTGAGAGACCAAAGAGGAGATGATGCCAGAGAGGCTGAGTCATGGAGGTGGGAGCTGAGAAGAGGAGATGGACTGGAAATCCCGAATGGATATTTTATCTCATGGATGGAGGGGCGGTGGTGAGTAAAAGAGGTGGGCTGTACTGATCCCCGAGTTGGGGATGACTGGGAGACCAACTGATATAGATGCTTTAGGAAGGGCAGCTTTGGGGAGAAAGATGATGAATTTTATTTTGAGATATTGAGTGGGAAATATTATTATACAAGTTTGGAGTTGATCTTGCAAGACAGACAGGCTGGTCACTGCCTTTGTTTTTGATTTCCTTATTGTTTGATATGGAAATTGTCACTCAAGGAAGTTGCCTAAATGGCCAAAATGGGAAACAAAAAAAATCAGGAAGAGCTTGGGCTGCGTCTTGAAGGTAGGACCACTGCATTCTTCCATCTCTTCATTGTCTGTCCACCTACGAAGTCACTACCAGATTTTCGGCTTCCCAGCCATACTTGGCCTCCTACATTGAATGCTCTCAGAAAATGACTACTGGGCACTAACTACTTTTAGGATTTTAATTCATCTTTAACTGACTTGCCCTCTGAGCAGTTTTTGCTCCTGCTTTGAAATTTCAGACAGATGGCAGGCAGCTATTTCCTCAGCCTTGTCATCTATTCACATGGCAGCTGAAATGCCAAGCACAGACTTGGAGAGGGATGGGGCCGCAATTCATTATAATTAGTCTTCTTTGATTGCTGTCCTTTGTCCTAAGTACAGGAGCAACATTTAATTGTAGCTGAAGTATTTGTCAAGAACAGCATCCAGACTGTTCTCCCTCTTTACATAAATGCTAAAGGACACTGCTAAAAGGGGAAACTCGCATTCCCGATTCTCTTTTGCAGTAGCTACTGAGTAGTGGAAACCCTGGATCTAGAGACAGAGGCCTGTGTGGGGGCCTTTCCTTGGTCATGTCCGGTAGTATTGTTAATTAAGCAGCACTGTGAGGATTTAGAAAGATAAGGAACTACATGAAATGAGGGCCTACTGTGTGTTTTATAAACCATTTGGAGGCTGAATAGCTGGACAACATCATACAGTTACCTCATGGCAAAGCCAGGAGACAAAACTCCTCATCTGCTTGAATCTCAAGGGTGTTAGTTCAGCAGCAGCCCCACAGGGCAGATTTATTTGGCAAATCAATTTAGATAGTAAAAATAAATATACAAATAAATAAATAAGATATCATAGCACTGGGTGAATCTTGTAAAGGCTTGCCTTGAGGGGTGACATTATGAGGAGCCATCGCTGGGTAACTTATTACAAATTAATTTCCTGTCTTGATAAAAAATATTTTATCAGTAAATAATACTATCTGATATCTGTAATGTGATATAGACTTTAATATTTAAAATAATTATATGACTTTACTGTCTATCTTTATTCTCACTTCCCTGAGTTTTGTGAATGAGCTGAGGAAAGGGGTATTAGAACCATTTTATAGATAAGAAAATTGAGACTTAAAGGGTGTTATTACCAACAAGAGTCTGGTGGCTTTTACATCATCAGATTTTAGACACAGATTTCGATGTCCTTCGAAAATAAGATCTAAACAGCAGCAAATATATATGAGGGATCAGTTTCAGGAACATTTTTCTTAGAGCTGACACTCACCTCCAAGTCATACGGTTAGAGTCGCTTCTTTTCACTCTTCAATTTTTGACACTAAGTTATAATTATAGAGCCAGAGAAGCACCCAGTGCATTTGCAGGAGCTAATTGACTAGATGGAGGGAAGGCTGATTGTGCAACAGAATCCAAACTACCAATTAAAGGAGAAAGAATCCACACACACATGATCTCCAGGATATTTATGTCACGGGGAACTAAAAGGGCCAGCCTTCCCTGCCACTGTGGGGCAGCCTGTAAGTCAAAGGGCCACAGAGTGGTCAGTTTGAGCCCTAGGGCCAGGCTAAGATCACAGCAAGGATCAGGAAGCCCACCCTCTCAGCAGCCTCTCAGGTACTAATGTGAGTTTCAAAGGCTTCCCCTCTCTAGGGTAAAATGGAAAATCTTGGTAAATGAGATTAGATTCAGTGCACAATGAGAGAGGAAATCAGGCAAACGTGAAACATGAACTACATCCATCAATTAATTGTCAGAAAATAGGGCTCAGAACAGAGTAATGATACTAATAATACTCACTTTTGTCCAGTGCTCTAGACACTACAGTTTATGGCCCTCACATCAGCAGCCACGTAAGAGGCAAAATTATTATCCTCGGCTTACAGAGGGTTAAGTGCTGGCCTTACATGCCACCAGTCCTGGTGCTGGAGGAGGGGCATGCATCTAGGCTTCTGACTCCTGCTCTCAGCCCCACAGGGCTGCCTAGGTGGTGGGGGCTGGGGACAGCGGTGGGGAGTGTCCTGCACTGTGGTCTGTGGTTTATTCTCCTGGGAACCCTTTTAAACTGTCCTTCTTACTGATGAGTGTCTCTGCAGTGGCACACAGGAGTGGCCTCAAGGCTAACAATAATGGGCCATTAACTGAACAACAGTCGTGGCTCGAAGTCACAGCCACACTAGGGTCTTAATTGGGCTCTAGCAGAAGCAGAGAAGGCTCACATTCGTGGGAGATTGCTGGTTGACTAATTAGGTGTCAAGTTAACAGTTTCCCTCTGGGATATCTCAAGTCAGTCCCATTGCGACTCAAAACATTGGCCACACTGGGAGTCCCAACTGGGCCAATTTCCTGGGAGAAGAGAGGACACGCTTGCCCAAGGACTAGCTCCCTGTAGTAGATTAGCGCAGGACTCCTTTATTTTCCCTGGCTGATAGTTTAACTTAAAAAACTTGGCAACTGTGAGTCCAGTGTTTCTGTCACACTGACAAGAGCCAAAGGGCAGTCGTGCCTGGGTGCCCGGAGCTGAAAAGCAGTCAGCAGTCCCAGCTCAGCTATTTCTGCAGCAGATGTTAAACAGTGCTATGGAAGAAAATAGGATCAAGGACCAGCCTGAGACTCAAACCCAGAACCTGGGAGAGAGGCTAGAGGACCATTCCGGAGTGAGTAGAAGTCGCTCAGTCACATCTGACTCTTTGCAACCACATGGACCATACAATCCATGGAATTTTCCAGGCCAGAATACTGGAGTGGATAGCCTTTTCCTTCTCCATGGGATCTTCCCAATACAGAGATAAAACCCAGGTCTCCCATATTGCAGGTGGATTTTTTACCAGCTCAGCCACAAGGGAAGCCAGTCTGGGAGGGGGGTAGGCAGCAATGAAATCACTTGAACCCTGTGTTAAATGTAACCTCTGTGTTCCATTCATTAGTCATGAGGACAGGGCCTTCATATTAATTTTGCCGAGCCCTTATCAATACCTTTCAATGTGCAAGATCATTTCCTCCTCTGAGAAGTTGTATAGATTAGTTGATATACAGCATGCATGCAGTAAGAACTCAAGAACATGACTTGCTTCTGAATCCACAGAGCCTGAGGGGCTTCTGCAAGGGCTGATCCTGTCCACCAAGATGGACCTCATCTACTCAGAATGGTTGCCCAGGCCCATATATCCCCACTTAGACTGAGGTCCCCACCTGCCTGACTTCAGTGGCCCTGCCCACTATTCCAATCCCTTGACCTGCCTTGTTCTTGCCTTCACAGCTAGGCACCTGCCTCTGGCGTCTCTGTTTGATGCATGATCCAAGCCCTTTATCCTCTATCTAATCCTCCTCTTCTCCAACCTCTGTCTCTCCTGTTTGGTACAACAACTCTGACTACCTTTGGAATAACATTCTTTTCAGCTCAAATACCACCCCTTAGATCATGGACTAAGAGAGCCCCCTACCTCTTCTTCCCTGAAGAAGGTATGCATCATGAGAAGCACTTGGGTGTGGGGAAGAAGATCCATGAAGCTATTCCCAGGTCCCTTCCTTTGACCCTTTGATAGGTTCTATTGGAAGAAGTCAGTGCCAACATCTACCTTCTAATGGAAGTGGACTCCTCTGATTGTGACCAGCTAGACAAAGGGCTACATGAGACAGAGAATTACAGGACAAGGCAAGCCAGGCCCTAGAAATAAACTAAAAGGAAAGAGGCATGCAGTGGAGGCTGGGAAGCTGGAAGAACTTGGATGATGAATGGTAATCCAGCAGGCAGGTGGGATCAGTGGATCCCAGACCTGGAAACCAAGAGATGGCATTAAGGAACAGGCAGAGTCTCAAGGTGACAGACAGGAGTTTCCTTGTGGAAAGAGTTGTCAGGGTCTTGAAGAAAAGTTCCTCAGGAGACCCAGGGAGGACCACGGTGTGGCCTCCTGGAAGGAGTTGAGACTTTAGCACAGTGTTGGTGTATCAGTTTAGGCACAGAACTTAGAGCCATTTAACAGAGCAACCCATGCAATGAGGGGGTGGGACAGGGAGTGTGATGCTGGGGTGTGGATTCTTACACCATGACTTGGACCGTCTGACCACAGAGAAAGCCCAGATAGAGATGTGTCTTTCAAGAGCTCCAGGGACATGCAAGCTGGCAAGCCCACAGATTGACTACGCAGAGCCTTAAAAAACTTATCACAGACAGGGACCATTGTCCCATTTGTGCTTGCTTCCCAGAGGACAGGACCAAGTGAGATGGCGTGTGAAGGAGCCCTTTAAGCATAAAGGGGCTTGACTTTGTTGTTAAGTTTAGTCATTAATTGTAGAACTGCTGGTATTTTTTTGAGCTCATCATGATGCTCACTAAATGCTAGCTATTCAAATATTTGCAATTACTATTATAGCAGGAGAAACTCTGAGATAATTTATGTTTATGCATACCCTCTTTTCCTCACTTGAGAAGGCCACAGGCTCTGGGCTTCCTGACCTACAGGATGCTTTTGTTCCTAATTTTATCTTCTCCAAGCTGCCAAATTTGTGATGAAGATTTGTGAGGCAGAGTTCCTCTGAGGGAACCAAGTAGAAATAGGAGATGCTTTCCCTTGGTCCAAAGGCAATTTGCAATCCTGGGAGGTGGAGGAAGGATTGTGGGGCCTAAGGAAGAGGTGTACCCAGGAATCGTCCCAGGAAGGTGGCTTGCCTTCAGAGGGGGAAGCCCATGCACTTGCAGCAGAGGCCCCCAGGTCCCGGACTCTCTGATCTAAAGGAGACGTGAGGTCAGGGCAGCAGAACACACATTAGTGACCCACATGACTCATGGTGTGTTTTGCCACTAGAGAGCCCTGGGCCTTCCACCATGATGGGGCTCAGTGTATGTTGAGGGAAGAATTTCTCCTTAATTATGAGTATGTTTGATTTCTTTTTTTTTCCTCCTTGGCAGAGAAGGATAATTGGAATTAAATTTAACTAGATTTCAAGCAAACAAGCATCAAAAATATGATCAATATATGTGTGTCTTGAATGTCATACATTTTTTGAAATTAAAAAAGTAAATGTTTTAATTTTGTATGAGGGTATAGCCACTTAACAATGTTGTGATAGTTTCAGGTGAGTAGCAAAGGGATTCAACCATACATGCATATGTATCTGTTCTCCGCCCAAAAGATTTCCCTCCCATCCAGGCTGCCACATAACACTGAGCAGAGTTCTATATGCTATACAGTTGCTGCTAAGTCACGTCAGTCGTGTCTGACTCTGTGCGACCCCATAGACGGCAGCCCACCAGGCTCCCCTGTCCCAGGGATTCTCCAGCTAAGAGCACTGGAGTGGGCTGTCATTTCCTTCTCCAATCATGAAAGGGAAAAGTGAAGGTGAAGTTGCTCAGTTGTGTCCGACTCTTCGCAACCCCATGGACTGCAGCCTACCAGGCTCCTCCATCCATGGAAGTTTCCAGGCAAGAGTACTGGAGTGGGTCGCCAGTGCCTTCTCTGGTGCTATACAGTAGCTCTCTTTAAAATAATTGTTCTGTGACCACATGGAGCTTCCCTAGTGGATCAGAGGGTAAAGAATCCGGCTGCCAATGCAGGAGGCTCAATCCCTGGGTGGGGAAGATCCTCTGGAGGAGGGCATGGCAACCCACTCCAGTCTTCTGGCCTGGAGAATTCCATGGACAGCTGGAGTCTGGCCAGCTACAGTCTGTGGGGCCACAAAGAGTTGGATACGACTGAGCGACTAAAACATTGTGACCACGTAACTCCTAAGGAAAATGGTGAACTGTATGCTGCTCCTGGTTTCAATGTATAACTAGGGCAATCACATTTAATCCTCAGAATGATCTATGAAGATTTAGCGTCCCCTTTGTATAGTTAAGAAAACTGAACTAAATAATGGTCGTGTGGCCTTGCACCAGAGTTTGTGGCTAGTATCAGAACCGAGATTCAAGCCTAAGCTAAGTGATTCTAAGGCCCGCCTCCCTCCACCAGCCTGCACTGGAGAGATTTGATGAAGGAAGGGCTGATGGCTGTGGCAGTAGGTTTAATAACTGAGCTGTGATATAAAATAGTTCTCCTGAATGTACATGTCCGACTTTCAGAGAGAGGATGGCCGAGGGACTGAATTATTGAGGTTACCTTTTAGAAAACTTCAGTGTGACCTAGACTTGCTTCACTTTGAAAAACAGTTATCCTCTCCCTCCTTTTTTAATCTGCACATTGGGAAGGGACTTTCTATGGATATGTTGGCATTGTCCAACAGGAGACAAGTGATACAAAAAGACCTGACAGGTATCTCCCAGGCAGAGAATTATGTGAGAAGGGTGTTGAATTATAGCCAAGAATAGAATGACTTCAGGCACTGCAGCTACTGGGAAATGCTTTGCTGAATATCGGATGGAGCTTTAGATTTATTGCATCTAATTGAATCTTCAGCAAGCCTGGAAGAAGTAGCTATTCTGATCACTGTTGTTCTGGTGGAACTGCAAGGGCATGGGGAAGGGTGAGGGAGAGATGAATAGATAGATGGTGGATGGAGAAATTGATAGGCAGGTAGGTAGGTAAGGTGAGAGATAATACCCATGTATTAAAATCAATGCCAGTGTGATGATGAGAGAGAAAAACAAACAAGGTTCCTGACTTCTTGCCGTAACTGAGTAAGATTTCTTATAGATAAGGAAGAGAAGCTCTAGGTCATTGAGTCTGGAAGACTTCAGGGTCTTTGTGGAATGAACGAACACGCCTGACTCATCACATTGATTCTTTGGTAAGTGTGTAAGGCAGTTTGTCATTCATTTGCTCTGTTGAGTTCTTTTTCATTTTGCTTTTCAAAATCAGTTCTTAAGTCCCCTTGCTTTATTCCTGCCCTCCTGCCCTCCTTTGTTCCTGTCTTTATTTCTAGGGTTTTTTTTCCCTTTTGTTTTCCCCTTCTTTTTGTGTTGTACACGTTAATTGAGCATCTGTATGTACCAGGTACTGAGATACCAGAAATATAACACTTATCAGACACAAAAAGCCTGTGTTCTATGCTGTTAAGAAACCCAGGCCTACAGAGTAGGTCAAAGAAGGATCCAAAATGTCAGATTCAGAAGCGTTTAAAACAGACTTTCAAAGATGGGTAGCATTTCAAGAGGCAGATACTGTCTCTCTTGGGGGAAATGTAGGATATTCTATGAAGATCCTGGATGACTAAACTGATCAAGACAGAAGCTTCACGGTATGATCATTTCTAGGCCATAGTTAGAATAGGAGTGAGTGTGCACAACAAGTAATGAGCTGGTTATGAGTGTGAAGACTGTGGTCCCGGAATGCTTAGGAATCTCACTGCCTTCTCTGGGCACCTGGCTTTGGCTTCCTGAATGGACAAGAAGCATGGCCAGCTCTGGCATGGGGACGTATGTTCAGGTATGTTGCATATATATTAGTTCAAAGTGTTTACCTACTGGATATGGTAGTTCAGTTTAGAAAGTGAAAATGTGAATCATCCCTATTACTATTCTCTCATAATTACTTTCTTGGTTATAGTTAAACAAAACAGGAGCTCTCTCCTGGTATCTTTGACTGTGCATACTAACAAATAGAATACATGGCCAGGTAGTTGCTTTCGTCCCGTTTCATTTAGTCAGTTGTGTAAAACCGGGCCCTGGTTCTGCCTTTTCAGGATGTTGAAGAGGTCCCTAGAGACGTGTATATATTCTGCTCTGAGCCAGCCTCCCTCTGACTTCTTTACAGCCTGATTCTGAGATGTAGGCCTTAAATTCTGTGGCTTAACAAGGGACAGCATAAAACAAGGCCCATGGGTTTCTGAGATTCCTTCTAAAAATTTCTCTTTTGATGTTTTTAGGGTTAATTTTATTAATATTTTCAGTAAAAAGATATCTTCCAATAAGATCCAAGTAGACTGGTAGAAGTCTTCAAGCCTTGGAGCCAGATCAAGCTGGATGGAACTTCTAGCTTTGGGGGTTCACTTCTCAAGGCCTGGGGAACTAAACAAGTGGCTGAACCGCTTAAGCTTTCAGTCCTCTTGTCTCACCAGAAAGTATTAAAAGGATAATATGAGATGGTATGTATAAAGGATATAGCATGTATTCAATAAAAAGGAATGGCCATTATTTAATAGTGGTCATGACAAAGACAGGGCTTCCCTGGTGGCTCAGACGGTAAAGCGTCTGCCTACAATGCAGGAGACCTGGGTTGGATCCCGGGGTCGGGAAGAACCCCTGGAGTTTTAAAGTACTGCTGAGCTCTTCAATATGACAAAGATATATCAGCAGTACTTTAAAACTAGAAGGATTTTGCTTCCCCATCGGGAGCCTGTGGGCTCCAGATAGTGCTTTACAGAGAAAGCTCATAATCTTGTGGCAGATGCAGATGGTGCATAGAATCCAGCTGGGTGGAGCTAAGCTCTCTGTTGAAGTCAGAGGGCTCTGTGACCTTTAGCTACAGTCATTATTCCATCCTTAGCCTAAGGCTCATTGGCCACCGCTGCTCAGTGTCAGCTCCCACAACCCTCCTTTTCACCATAGTTATGCTTCCTGAAATTGCCTTTAGGTGAGGTGAAGTCGCTCAGTCATGTCCGACTCTTTGCAACCCCGTGGACTGTAGCCTACCAGGCTCCTGCGTCCATGGGATTCTCCAGGCAAGAATACTGGAGTGGGGTGCCATTTCCTTCTCCAGGGGATCTTCCCGACCCAGGGATTGAACCCAGGTCTCCCGCATTGGAGGCAGATGCTTTAACCTCTGAGCCACCAGGAAATTGCCTCTAATTCCTGGAAATTATACTTATTGGCTGATATGAGAGACTCCAGGCTCCCTACTTGGTTCCCCCGCCCTGTTCAGCTTATCAGGGGCCTCTGCTTGGATAGCCGGGCCTGGCCCATTCCCAAAACTGCTGCCCACACAGTTCCTAGCCTTCCAGTGCCCTGGGTCTGCAGCTGTCTCTCTTCTGCCGTGATCCCTAGACCTCTCTGCTCAGAGCTGACAGGGCCTCCAGGCTCCTTCAGGAACCAGAACTCAACTTTCTCCTTCCTACCTTCTGCTCAGCCTTGCTAAAATTCCTCTCTGGCAACTAGTTGCCCACTGGTTACCACCCCACCTGTACTATTGAGAGAGCATGGAGCATTCTTAAAGCATTTGCTAATGTTATTCCTCTGATCCCATTCAAATGGCATCTTATCCACAAAATATGTGTGTACACACACACACACCCCCCACACACACCCCGCCAAGTAAGTCTAATCTTGTCCCCTCTAAAGTTGCTAACATAACATTAGGGGAAATTAAAACTGAAAGGATTTTATTAATAATTGAGTTTTGCATATTTCTTAGAGTTTGGAGCCAAATTATGATGGATTCATTCAGCAAATAAATTCTGAGCACCTGCTATGTGAGGGGGTATGTACATGTCAAAAAGGGCAACCTACTTAATAAGAGTGGACGGCGGGAATAAAATCATATTTGAATTTATACACACACGCACACACACACACACACACACACACACACACATACATATTTACTAGAACAAATACCGTCTCTCACCTCCATGCAATTGTAATATTTTGCATTTGAAAATTAACCTTGGCCTAATTCTTCATATGTCTTTGGTAACTATAAAAAAGAAGTTGCTAGGTATTTGAAAAATACTGGGAACACCAAAACCCGGGACTTAGAAAACAAAATATTCAACATAATTTATGATGGGTATGTGCCTGACACAAATAGATGTGTACATAACAAGGTGGATATGAAACACAGGAGATTCTTAAAATACATTAGTTCAGTGATGAAATTCACTTTCTGTGAAAACAGATCCAGAATGCATAAGTGACAATTAACAGTCCAGTTATTTTTGTTTTAGAGGGAAGAGAGATACAGAAAGAGATTTAGACAATTTATGCTGACTTTCAGTAAGTCTTCTTCATTAAAGATACTATCTTATTATAGAGGCTACTTAATACAGTATTTTCTAATGGGTTATCGGACATATCCACTTTATAGCAATTCCCCTTGGGTATCTGTGTCCAAATAACGTGCATTTCTACTTGACTAATTCAATTAGGAGGACAACAGACACCTCAGGGGAGACATTTACCGTCTTTCTTCAGAAGGACTCCTGTGAGTGGTAATGAAAACCAAGCGTGTTATCCCTTTCACTTTCTTTTCTCCCTAATATCTCAGATAACAGGGATTAATTTACATCCAACAATCTTTTACTTTAAACTCTGCATTGAAAGACTCATGTATTTAGTGCTTTTTGTTTTTTTCCCTTATTCTTGAAAATGCCAGAGCTGCGTCTAGAATCTCTTGGATCAGCCAAATCAACAAGAGGAGCAAGGCTACCTTCTCTCTGAATAAATACCCACTTTCCACTGAGGGAAGGGATGTGGTTGCAGGCATTGTAGAGAAGTGGTACTCATTTTCCTTCTGAGCAGATGCACAGTGCCTGCTGCAGTTTCCAAAACCCGTCTGCTAACATAGCCATATAGCAGCTACAGACTTTCAGCAGGATCACTGTGGGGTTTCCTGTGCACATGCCCAGCTATTGACACACAGTCTAAAGCAATGCTGTGATTGTGCAGTTGGGAAAGGGTGGCGGTACTCTGGTGCTAGCTGATGGAATGTCTGCACACTTAGGCTTGCTTTTCTGTTGTGCTCAATTCATCAAGCTAAAATTGAGTGCCCAGTGAGAGTCCAGCACTGAGTTATATGTTGTGTGAAGGAAGCAACTTTTTTGTGCTTTTGAAGCATTTAGATGGTGACAAGAGTAATAATAAAAAATAGAAGATAAATTTATAAGATGAAAGATTGCCAATGACATGGAGAGATGCATCAACTGTTGTTAGGTGTGGGAAAAAAATATATATTTTCAGTACATAAGAGTCAAAAGGTAGAATGACATCAACAACATTCTTCCATAGGATTTAAAAAACAATTAGAACCTAACTAAAATCACCGTATAAGAGTTCTCGAAATCAGTCAAAGATCTACAGTAACTAGGTGAACAGCCAATCACAGAAAGGCCAAGTTTGAAATGGTCCAGAATTTTGTGGCAGTTTTATTTGCCCTTTCCTACCCCATTCTCCAGAGAAGGCAATGGCACCCACTCCAGTACTCTTGCCTGGAAAATCCCATGGACGGAGGAGCCCCGTAGGCTGCAGTCCATGGGGTCACGAAGAGTCAGACACACGACCGAGTGGCTTCACTTTCACTTTTCACTCTTATGCACTGGAGGAGGAAATGGCAACCCACTCCAGTGTTCTTGCCTGGAGAATCCCAGGGACGGGGGAGCCTGGTGGGCTGCCGTCTATGGAGTCGCAGAGTCGGACACGACTGAAGTGACCTAGCAGCAGCAGCAGCCCGTTCTCAGCATAGTGCGGAAGCACACTTGGGAAGAAATGGTGGCTTAGTCTCCAGTCCCATGAACCAGAGAGACCAGAGAGGACGAATTTGCAACATTATAATCTGTAAACTGCCTTAGGGATTGGTCTCTTTAACCTACATTGGAGTTGAGACAGCCAAAAAAAAAGGGGAGCAGCTTGCATCTCAGGCAAGAGGAAGCACAGGAAGCAGCAGGCGTGGCTCATGAAAACTGCACCGTAGCTGCAGACATGTGGACTCCTGAGACAAGGCATTCCTCGTTAGAGGGCACAATAGACAGCTAAAGCCCCAAGAAAGACAAGGATGGGACTCTTCATGTATTATGTTTAAAAATACTTGTGTATATGAGGGAATTATAAAACACACACACACACACACATACGTAAAGAGTAAAAATACCTAGAAAAGCCCCCCCACACACACACACACGTAAAGAGTATGAATACCTAGAAAAGCCTTCATGCTAGGCTGATGAGTGACTTTCCTCCTCTGCATGGAGTCCGTTTGTAAAGACCAGGAAAGGTGACTGTTTTGTTGTTTTGTTTTGTTTTAACAAGTATCTCTGTCCAAGACTAGTAGAGTTTACAGTGATTCTGAGGCATCTGAAACTGTATTAAGGCCAATAATTCAGTGATATAAGGAGGGATAAAGAAAGCAACTATTGGTTAAACCTAATTACAGAATTCTCCAATCAAATTTTCTTTGGGATTTGTACCATACATTTTTAAATGCATAATTAATCTAAAAGTGATAACATGAATTCTAAATACTTAGGAAGCTGTGTGCTACCGTAAGCACTAAGCTCTTTAATAGAGAACAATAACCTCTACTGGCGGAGTGAGAATAATGCTGTTCAGAGACCACAGGGATGCTCCAGCCATTTGAGATCAGGCTTGTGCTCCTGAAAATTAGTTTGAGATTCTTTAGACTTACCCTGTCATGTCTTTTTATATGTCATACCAGTGTAAACTTCAAAATAATTAAGAACAGTAGACAAGAACCTTCTAATCTTTTTTAGTATTCTTTTATGTAAGGAATAATTGACTGGGGGAAGTGGATTACATTTCAGTATCCAGACAGGCTCCTTTTGTTAACTACTTTTGAGTTTTTATCTGCTTTTTAAATTTCCTTGCTTATTTAGAAAGCTCAATGCCATTCTCTTGTGTCTCTTTTTTGGTGCAAGACAATGAAGAAAGGCTCATGGCATAAAGTTGAAGGATATCCACCATCCAATTTAATATCCTTAGATATAGAGAAATAATCCTTTGAAATTCGTATAAGGTAATGTGAAAGGAAAAAAGCATGGAAGCTGGAGTCAAACTGACTTGGGTTTTTATACTGATGCTGGTACTTAATAGCTATGAAACATTAGGAATTGAGTTAAATCATTGAGCCTTAGCTTCTTGCTCTGAAATATGGGAATAGAAATACTTCTGGCTCAGGCAAACATATATGTAACCATATATATGACTATGTCTATATCTATCATCTATATACAAGCTTGACAGATAGTAAAAAAAAAAATTACCATCAAAAAAGCTGTTTCTGTCTTGTCCTAAAAGAGAGTCGCTAATGTTCTTGAGGTTCATCTATTAGGATAAATGAGAGGAACTAGGCGCAGAAGACCACATACTAACATATTGTCTATTTCCATTTATCTGCAAGGCCAAGAATAGGCAAATATACAGAGACAAAAATTAGGTTAGTGATTGTCTAGGACTAGGAAGCAGGGGGAAACGTGGTCGTTTAAGAATACAAGGTTGATTTGGGGGATAAAAATATTCTACAGTTAAGCAGTGGTAATTGTTGTACCACTCTAAATACACTGAAAGAAGGAAATTGAATTGTATACTTTCGAAAGATGAATTTTATATATGTTAATAATATCTCATACACTTTCGAAAGGTGAATATCATGATACATTAATAATATATCAGTAAAGGTATTTTGTTTGCTGACATGAATACCCTAAGTAAAATAATCTGTGCCTATGGAAAAATAGGAAATTTTATTTGTGCCGGGGGAGGTGGGAAAGGAGGCAGGATCTCTTGTAAGTCTTTCCAAGTATCTGTCTTTGAGTTGGCTTAATGATCAGTTTTGTCTGTTAATTACTCCCCAGATCACAGTGGCTCATCATTTTTTTCTTATTTACGTTGCACAATGGCATCTATTCACATCTGTTTGTTTCTTATCTTCTCTTCTGTGTCTGCTCTACACAGCTCTGCTTAGCTCTGTCTACATGTCTTCTCATTCCCAAAGCAGCTGCTATAATGGCACATGCTGATCTTCCTGCCTTAGGGAAAGAGAAGACAGATTCAAACCCGTTAGCCTTTTTTTTTTTTTTAATTTTGTGCCAGATATGTTAAGTATATAACATGGATTATCTCATTTAAAAATAAATAATAATTTGTTTTTTAGTGAAGGATAATAGCTTTACAGAATTTTGTTTTCTGTCAAACCTCAGCATGAATCAGCCGTAACTATACATGTATTCCCTCCCTTTTGAACCTCCCTCCCATCTCCCTCCCCAAATCCCACCCCTCTAGGGTGATACAGAGCCCCTGTTTGAGTTTCCTGAGCCATACAGCAAATTCCTGTTGGCTATCTATTTTACATATGGTAATACAAGTTTCCATGTTACTCTTTCCATACATCTCACCTTCTCCTCCCCTCTATTAGCTTCTTAGATGACGGGTATTCTTTCCTTCCTGAGTTCCCTCAGGGCTCACACCTTACCTTCTCTGGTAGCAGCAATTGCTGATGACTGTTACATCTCTTATTTACTGATATGCCAGGAAACATTTCATTTTTCACAGTAAAAGCAGTTCTTGCTCTAGAACATCCAAGACCTCATTTGTCAATGATTTCCTTGTGATGTTTCGTTATGTCAAGTCAGATTTTAATATGAAGATTTTGCCATGAGAGCTGTGTTCCTGGTAGAACCATACTTTGGTCTGATAAAGAGTTTGATTAGAGGACTTTTTAGGTATGTCCAGATTTGGGGTCCTCAGACGCTAAACTCTCTAAGGGGTGTGGCAATACCTTGTCTGGGGCTTTGTATCCAGGTGTGATTCGTGTGACTCTTCCAGTTTTTCCTAGAATACCTTCTGCTAGAGACCTCAACTGCATTTAGTTGTACTCATCTGAAAAAAAAAAAAAGGGAAAATCATGTGGAGATCGTGTACACTTGTGGCTGATTCATGTCAAATGTATGGCAAAACCAACACGGTATTGTAACGTAGAATAAAGTATTTAAAAAAATCGGAAAAAATAAAAATAAAAATAAAACTGCATCACACATATTAAAAAAAAAAAGAAAATGAGAATGATACCCTTGAAAGGATATACTGCTGCACAAATAAGATAATGTGGTTATAGCATCTTTCACAAGTCATCTTTTGTCCTTTATCTAACAAGCACAGGCAGGTCATCTCTTGGATGCTACTGTGGTACTTGTCTTTTAAGACCCCAGTGTTGCACCAAGAAGAACTTGACTCCACAGCATCCCCATATATAACCCTATACTGTCCAAATGGCCCCAAAGCCTCCATCACCTTAGTTGAATCCAAAGATAGCTTAATATTTAGATAAACATGAAAAAGAATACATGTTAAATGAATTGCCTGTTTGTAATTTATAAAACACCCTTATACAAATTGATAACGATGTATGTTTGAATAATTCAAGAAACAGGATGTCAATAGCTTTTAGCATTAGGTACCAAGAGAGCTTGTGCTTTTGAATATTAATTTCACTAATTTGAGATATTAGGCCCTTTAGTATGGCAAGCACATAAACACAGTGTGGTAGGATTCTTGAAGGGTAATCTAATCAGCAACAGGGGCATATAGCATTTCTTTAAAATGTAACAATTATCCTAAAGTCTCATAAGGAATATTCTGCAGCTGAGGAAGAACAAGATACCCCAAGTAAAATGTAAACAGGCATAAAGTGCTTTAGTGGGAGTAATTCTGGGAAGAATCAGTACTAGCATGCTTTATTGATTTTGTTTTTTAATTTTCTTCCCATTTGTTCTTATATTTTGAGTCTTTAC
>SJYF01000233.1:2511689-2530966 GCA_006410515.1 Procapra przewalskii | reverse complement strand
AAACTGTAAATTGTTGTGTAAATATTTTATTTTCTCTTAAAAAGAGTTGTGAACTTCAATAGAGGATGAAGGAGAGGTGTACTTCAGAGACAGGACCAAACAGATAGGAAAGATCAAAACCTACAGATCAATGTGGCTCAGTCCTTGGCATGGGGCTCTTTGGAAAGTCTAGTTAATAAATTCTTCTGAAAGAAGGGAATTTGGTATTGTAAGGGAGTATACTATTGGGGCGAGGGTTGATACATTCAACTGATCAAAGAAAACCTCTGAATATTCTAATAAAGAAGCCTGCACCTGAGACCAAGTTCTCTGTTATTATTGACTGCATTGTCTCACAAACCATCAATTACGTGTCCCTTCAAGAAAGTTCTGAAAATTTCTAAGCGTTTTGCTTCTGACTTTCTAGAAATAGTCCTTTTCTTAGAATGAACTACATTCCCCTTGCACATCATGTGGCAGAGGTACCATTCTAGGACCATTGATGGTCACTCAAAGTTCGGTACCAGAGTAGGCCACTGCCTTTCTGGGTCAGGGCCTTTGCCTTAGAGGCCCGGTGATGTCCTCATGTGACTGCCCACAAATTCCATGGAATGAACTGCACAATCTTCACATGCACAAGGGGCAAGAGAGCGACTAGTCCACAGGTGCTATCTTTAGTCGAGAAATCAAACCACCAAGGAGAGAAAGTGTGCACAGTAGCAGGCCTGCACACTCTGCCTCTGAAGAAGAGTATGGGACACACACATGATAATTAGGCAGCGCCCTGGGCAGCCTCAATTTAGGGCTAAGAGAATATGGAGGGGAAACCAGTGCTGTGGAGCTATGGCATCTGATGCAGCCACCTGTGTCATTAGAGATCCATTTACTGCTGCTGCTAAGTCGCTGCAGTCGTGTCCACCTCTGTGCAACCCCATAGATGGCAGCCCACCAGGCTACCCGGCAAGAGTACTGGAGTGGGGTGCCACTGCCTTCTCCGGATCCACTTACTAGGTCAAGGTATTTTCATCAGGTTGTCTGTTTCCCTCTCCTACGGACTGAGTTGGAAATTGACTATTCACTTAATATTTTGAGAAGTGACGTGCACTGAGTTAAGTGTGGGGATTTTGGTAAACAAAATATTATGGAAGAAACTTCCACAGAACTCTCAGTCTATTCAGAGAGGTGATTCTCAGACAAATAATTTTGTTAGTGTTGAGTATGTGATAGAAGACTCTAGGATACACTAAGACTGGCCAACAAGGGTACCTATCCTTTGTTTGAGGATTTCAGGAAAGATACTGTGCCAAACGCAGGATTTAAAACTTGAGCTCTCTACTCCCCTGGTTTGTTAAACCTCAGGTGAGTACTCTCTTCAGATACAGAAATAGTGCTGATGGTAGGAATGCATTCATTGGCATGTGGTCAAGCTTTGGTATGCTGTCAGACTCTTCTTGCTTTTGAATTAATGCAACAGGATGTAGTTTAGAGGAGCCAGGCAGCATGGCCAGTGGCCACGTATAGTGCAATCTCTGGCCTTATCTGTTAAATGAAAACATGGCATCCCTAATTCCCAGTTTAAGTGTGGACCGAAATACTGTTTATAGAATATGAAACCAGGGATGGCACTTACTAATGTTAGTTCTGAGTCCCTGAGTCCTTTAATGTAACACTCTAGTAAGCTCTTATCTATGAATTTACTTGGTTCATTTTTATTTATGTACTTTTTATCAAAGTATAGTAGCTTTACAATGTTTTGTTAGTTTTTAATGTATAACACAGTGAATTAGCTATATATATACATATATCTACATAAATAGCTATATATGTGTGTGTGTATATATATATATACACACACACACACACACACACACACACATACATACATGCATACATATATCTTCCCAAGTGTCTCAGTGGTAAAAAAGAAAAAATTCACCTGCCAAGCAGGAGACACAAGTTTGATTCCTGGGGTGGGAAGATACCCTGGAGAAAGAAACAGCAACCCACTCCAGTTTTCTTGCCTGGAAAATCCCATGAACAGAGCATCCTGACAGGCTACAATCCATGGAGTCGCAATGAGCTGGACACAACTTAACGACTAAATAACAACCCCCTGCTTTCTGGGTTTCCTTCATATTTAGGTCATCACAGAGCATTGAGTAGAGTTCCTTTTACTATACAGTAGGTTCTCATATATTTTGTGCATCATCTCAATATTGTATACACATCCATCCCAACCTCCCAATTCATCTCACCACTCTCCTTTCCCCTTAGTATCCATATGTTTGCTCTCTGCACATGTGTTGGTTCACTTTTCAAAGAAGGCTAATTTCCAGGCCTCTCTGCCCTCTATGAATGACCCATCAAATGACTTCTCATAAGGCTCTCACTGAGTTCTGCTTCAGGTTCTCAGCCTATTTTTGTGCTGAGAAGAGCTAGCCTAGAACCTTTCAAATAGACAGAGCAGTGGCTCATACCAGGATGGACGACACTGATAGCAGCACACCTGTCGGTGGTACTTTCCCCCAGGAGAACATGTTTTCCTGAGTTTATGGATGAGTTCTTCAGCCTGTGATGTAGTCGAAGCTATCCTATTCGTGAGAGGCAGAACACTTCAGATGGCAAGGCACGACAATGCATTTCTGAACAGCATTCTTAACGTGTGAAAGGTAAAACAAGGTGACCCCGAGGACAAATTGATAATTGTGGCAAGCTTAGTGCTTCCCACTAATGTACAGAGATAGGTTAATTTATATTTCCCCACAGGTGTCTGTCTGATAGACTGATGATGTTAAGCAGAATAACAAAATCTGCATTTAAATGAATGTATTATAACATGGAAAAGTGGAGCTCGAATACAAAGCAAGCACCCTCATGTTTGGGAAAATAATGAAGTACAGTACCTTGGAGTCTGCTGGGACACGCTTGCCTATGATCTATGGTCTTCCTGGTGAGTGGCTCTTATAGACCCTCCTGGGTTCCAGCTAATGAGGACAGATAATTCTACCCCACCATACATCACATTTCTTCTTTTTTTCTTCTAAGGCATAGACACACATTCACTCTGACTGGATTAATGTTTCTAATAAATTAGGAAGAATGCTAAGGAAGAAAGGGCACCAAATGGAAAATTCCGTGAAGCACAGACCCTGTGGGCCCAGAGGTAAACTGCTTTTATTATTATTGTTGTTGTTTTTAATGAAAGTAATGACCTAGCTATCTTTGTTATAAATATTGCACAGATAATTTTGGAATATAAGGTAAGCCCCACTACTTAAAGGCCTACTGTCTTCTTCCCTGGACTTAAATAGAAACAGAGGTAAAATTCAAAATATTTTGGTGTGAAACTGATAGCAACTAATGAGGAAGGATGGCAGAATCCTTGCAGTTCCCGGATACACCATGTGTTAAGTTGTTTGTTGAATAATATGGAAATCCGAGGACCTAGAGAAAGGGCCAGAGTGGCGGTCACGGGCATCTCGAGAGCCTGTGGCTGTTTACCAACCGATGGGGAAGTACTGGGTTGGCCAAAAAGTTTGTTATAATTTTTCCATGAGATGTTACAGAAAGATCCAATCAAACTTTCTGGAAAACCCAGTGTGTCATTATTTTCACAACTGGTATCACTGTGATAAGCACACTGAGGCTGCTGCTGCTGAGTCATGTCAGTCTGGTCCGACTCTGTGCAGCCCCTTAGATGGCAGCTCACCAGGCCCTTCCATCCCTGAGATTCTCCAGGCAAGAACACTGGAGACATCAACCCTAACTAGGAAAACTGTTGAGTTCTACTTCCCTCTTAAGTTGGGAAACAGAAAGTTTCAGGCAAATGATCATATCATATTAGATTAAGACAGAAGCCATGCCAAGATTCAGTCTGGGCTCTGCTTGACTCCGGCAAGTCAGCTCCTCTCCCTGGTTTTCCTTTTTCTTAGTATTGGCTTGAGAATACTACTAGTGGAAAGAAAAGTGAAAGTGGGAGTCACTCAGTTGTGCCCAACTCTTTGTGACCCCATGGACTGCAACCCACTAGACTCTGCTGTCTAGAGAATTCTCCAGGCAAGAATGCTAGAGTGGGTTGCCATTCCCTTCTCCAGGGGCCTTCCCAACCCAGGAACTGAACCCAGGTCTCCTGCATTGCAGGCAGATTGCTTACCACCTGAGCCACCAGGGAGGCCCCAAGGACGGTCAGTTCAGTTCAGTTCAGTAGCTCAGTCGTGTCTGACTCTTTGCGACCCCATGAATCGCAGCATGCCAGGCCTCCCTGTCCATCACCAACTCCCGGAGTTCACTCAGACTCACGTCCATCGAGTCGGTGATGCCATCCAGCCATCTCATCCTCTGTCGTCCCCTTTTCTCCTTTCCCCAGTCCCTCCCAGCATCAGAGTCTTTTCCAATGAATCAACTCTTCTCATGAGGTGGCCAAAGTACTGGAGCTTCAGCTTTAGCATCATTCCTTCCAAAGAACACCCAGGCTGATCTCCTTTAGATTGTGACTACCTGCTTGATAAAGCTGATGGGAGGAAAAGATGGGATGATGGCATGGGATGCTACAGCTAAAGGTGTGAAGCTTGGTGCAGTGCAGTGCCTGTAAAGGACAGCTCCTTCACAGTGACTTTTCAGTGGGGGGGGATTCCTTTCCCACTCTCAGTTTGGAGCATCATTGGAGGCACTGAGCGTCTAGACGCTCTACATTCTATGGCCAGGGTGTGGTTAGGAAACCCAAGGTAGGAAGAAGCCATGTTGACACATTACAATTTAAATTCTTAAGAATACCATAAGGATATTTAACGGTTGTAGTTCATTTCTTTTAGATAATCTGTTACTAAGAGACTGTGCAAGAAACCTTACAGCCTGACTCCCCAGCTTTGCCTTGATTTCTCTTTTTCAAGACAAGTGACTCCAGTTTTCTTCTTTCATGCTTTCCAAACACTTTTTTCCAACAAGTTCCTTTTTGCTTGGCTCTACCAGAGCAGGTTTTGTTACATGAAATCACAGAACCTTAACTGACACAACAGTTGATTACTGTATTTACAGAGACATGACCCGATGGTTTTCAGAGAAATGCAATTATCATTGCATGGGGCTATTCTCTGTCTGATTGGAATTTATTCTTTTTCTTTTTTTTTTATTCTCTTTCTTTCTTCCCCTCCCTACCTTGCTCTATGTACCCTTTGTTTCTACGTTCAACCATGTTATCAGTTAATCCTGTGTCTTCTCAGCAAGTCAGCTCTGGAATAACCCACCAGTTTCATTGAATTTGCATGCTTGAGGGACAGATTTGAGGAAATGATCTGTACAATGTTGTATATGTTAATCTGAAAACCAGGACGTGAAACCAGAATAAACAGGTCGCATACATACATTCTTAGGTAAAGCTCAACTTCTCTGTTAGGGTTTACCATGCTTAATCATGTCTACTCCCAGTGAAGTACTTTTCTTGATTCAAGCCATGATCAAGTCCCAGGGCTTTCACCCAGCAACCCAGGTGGTGCTGTCTTTTGACTAATTTTGGTGCCTTTGTGAGGTTATCAATACAGTTACACACAGTAGTGCAGGTAAGATAGGCTGTAAAGACCACTGTTCATGTCAAAATGTAATCGTGAGGTGGAAATTATGTTCAGAACAAAGCTGTCGCAAGTCTATTAAAAAGAAAAAGAGAATAAAAGGGGGAAAATATGTTGTCATGATACCTGTGTAATGGTCTCAAGCCATGCTGGGCCCTGACAGTTGGTGGAGAGAGATTAAACTGGGACTATGCCTTCGCCGACTTGTACAGCTGTTAGGAGAAATACTGGTTCTCCTGGGATGCCAAGTTTGAGGAAGTTGGGATGATCTGGGCATGGCTTGATTCAAAGAAATACAAACAAGGGAGAAAAGGGCTGTGGACAGAGCACACTGTGGGCAAAGAGCCCCGAGCAGGAGGCTTTGGAACTCAACAATTCCATCTGTGAAGAAGGAAAAGGGGATCAGGTCCCAAGTCAAAGAATATTGGAGCAGGCTCGGCCCCAATTTTGGAGAGAGCTAGCGCAGGATACCAACGTCTAGTCAGCAAGAACAGACCGCAGTGAAGACACAGGTGGCAAACCCTGAAAGTAGGGGGGCTCTGCAGGTGCTGCCCCTTGCTCTGCCACACCGCTTGCCTGGCCAGGTGCCTGTCCTGGGAGCTTCCACATGACCACTAAGTCATCCTAGAGCAGCTAGGGACCACAGGCGAAATATCTGGAGCTAGGCTTACAGTGTGTTCCTTCTGTGATCCAGATTTATGCTGGTTTCTCCTCTGTGCAGAAGTAACTCTATTTTGAAAGGAAGAAAGGCACGTATAGAAGTGGCTAGTTTCTTTGAGTATGTTTCTCTGACCACATGCTAAGAGAGAAAATAGAAGGTCTGATAAAGCCAACTTAGATTGTGATAAAGGACTTTACTAGAGAAAACATTGTCAAATTATAGTACTTTGCCTATCCAATAGCTTTTTCTAACGATATATTTTCTCACAACATTATTTGGGAAACCAATTAAATAAAAGGCTTTGAAATTAAATGTTTTAAGGTTTAAATTGGGTTCCTATGGGGTTTCATGGGCATTTAATCGTTTGAGTATTTTCCCACAAGAAATCAATATTTCCCTGAAACATGTGGGGATGTACTATTCATTCAAATAGTCAATTAAAAGGTTAACATGTTATAAACTGTAAACTAAGCTGAGGATGCATTGTTTCCAGCCATGGCATGAAGATCAGAATTTCAGATTGGCCATTACTTATGGGGAGTCAAAGTATGTCAGATACGACAGATGTATAACCATCCTCTGGTGAAATTAATTTTATTCTGCTGACACCAAAATTATTAGTGACTTCAATTTGAAAATGAAAGAAAAAGAGATGTATGGTAGAAGTTAAAACATCATCATCCCAAAACCAGTAGTAAAATTTAAAAAGCTGAAAAACAGCATTGAAACACCAAAAATCCAAATAGGTTGAATTACTCCAAAGAGGCAATCAGTATCATTGAAAATGAATACCAAGTAATATGTTTGAGATTCATGGCAAAGACTGCATCTGAGGTATGACCTACACTTAGATCATAAGTGTAGGTTCCTCAAGGCCAGTGGGCTGGAGGATTTGCATAGACCTGTATTTAGTGCTTTTAAGTGAAGTGAAAGTCACTCAGTCGTGTTCGACTCTTTGTGACCTCTTGGACTATATCAGTTCAGTCCAGTCCTCAGTCATGTCCAACTCTTTGCGGCCCCATGAATCACAGCATGCCAGGACTCCCTGTTCATCACCAACTCCCAGAATTCACTCAAACTCATGTCCATCGAGTCAGTGATGCCATCCAGCCATCTCATCCTCCATGGAATTCTCCAGGCCAGAATTCTGGAGTGGGTAGCCATTCACTTCTCCAAGGGATCTTCCCAACCCAGGGATCAAACCTAGGTCTCCCACATTGCAGGCAATTGTTTACCAGCTGAGCCACCAGGGAACCCTCCTGCTCTTAACCGCTCACTAAATATCCTTCTCACTTAAATTCAAACCACAGATTTTCTTATTTGAATAGGATACTCCTGTCTAGGTCAAATGCTGAGGATAGGATGTTGGAATCCAGATAAGATGTTAGAATGACAAGCATAAACTGGAGCTATCCCAGGCAAGTCCTGACAGTGGTCACCTTAATGATAATCTATTGGTTATCCTTGGGCCGCCTTTCAAATGAATTTTCTGTGTGGAATGAAAACTGGAATGATGAAGTATTCATTCTTTGTTTTCTTTACTGACAAACTTTTCCTGGTGACCTTATATGCGTACTCACAAGTTAACTTTCTGGTTTCTAATCTCAGCCTTCTCTCTGTTAAGCTCTGGCTCCACGGGTTGTCTAGGTACTCTCCCAGGGTTTTCCATCAGTAGCTCCATCTCAGCATCCTAAATTCAGACTCATTGTCTTTATCCCCAAAACTCCTTCCATGCCTTTGTTTCCTGTCTAACTAGTTTCACCTCTCCTTATCACCCTTCCACTTTACTAAGCAAAAATGACAAGAAAGTTAGACATTTCAATTGTGAAGAGTGAGGACTTAAAATATTTTGAAATAATTATGATGCTAAAAGTAGTTCTGTTTTTTCTGTTGTGAGTTATAAGAGCCCCCATTCAGTGATCCCAGCTTGTCATGACTGAATCCTTGAAGGGGAGCCATACCACAGTGGTTTTCAAGAGCAAGGTATAGGCACCAACCAATCAGAACACATGCCGCAACAAATTACAGTAGGGGGTAGCCACAATCATTGTGCCCTTATGAATCGTAACAGCTGAACATTATCCTTGAAGTTGATAAGAGTTACTTACAGCTTAGAAGGGGCCTTCCCTGGTGGCTCAGTGGTAGAGAATCTGCCTGCAGTACAGGAGACTCAGGTTTGATCCCTGGTTCAGGAAGATCCCCTAGAGGAGGAAATGGTTACCCACTCCAGTATTCTCGCCTGGAAACTCCCGTGGACAGAGGAGCCTGGTGGGCTACAGTCCATAGGGCCTCAAAAGAATCGTACATGACTTACTGACTAAACAGCACCTGCTCAGAAGAGGCGCTAGGGAAGAGGAAGGGCACTATGATACTAACTGGCCCTTCAGTCTCCTCCACTGGTTTACATTTCTGAAATGCACGTTGTATTAGTTAATTCCCTGTTGAAGAATTATGACACATACGGCCAGGCTCTGCTCCTTCCTCATCTCATGTTCTCACATCCTCCGCCTCCACTGCCCTGGCTGATCTCTGCTGTGCACTGGCCTTTCCTCCTTCCAGCCCCATTTTCCAGGCCTCCTTGCTCCTGTTTCCTTATACACGTGGTTTTTTCCTCTTGCAAGGCCCTCCCTGCCCTGTTCACCAGTCACTCACTCCTGATCTAGCAGCCCCTTTCTAGTATAGTGAATTCTAATTCCTCCTTCAAATTTTAGCTCATATATGCAATTTTCAATTGAGTATTCCTTTACTCTAAGCCCCTTCCCCCTCTCAGCAGGATTAATCACTTACTTCCATTATTCCCTGTACATACATTTTGCAGCCCCCATCATATGCTCCTCCAATTATACCTGTGTCTCCCTCCATCATCAGACAGTGAGCTCCCAGAGAGCATCAGATTAGTCACATCATTTTCTCCACGTGCATCTGGTAGATGTCAGCCAGTATTTGTTTAATGCATTTCAAATTCTCAGCAGTATGTTGCTGAGAGCCCAGTGCCCATGGACCTTCACTGAGGCAGGTCCCGCTGGTGAATCATGGCCCTGTCTCCACTTAGACATTTAGATAGAGGACTGCATCCCGCCCCTTCCCTTGATAGTGGTTTCCGCCAGCTCTGATCAGGCAGTAGATGCTTCTTGAAAGTCGGACTTTTGGAAAAGCTTTCCATGGGAATAATCTGCTTATGTACCATCTTTGTGTCAGCCCCCCAAGCAGCAACAAGAGACGTGGCTGCTGTAGCTGAAAGAGGCAAGGAGGAGAAATGGTGATACCTGGAGTCCAGTGGACAGTGGGAGTCACGGAAGAGAGAGGCCTAAAGGGAAGCAGGCCCGGGCCCTCCTCTTCTCCTTATGCTTTCCTCTCCTCTCATCCTCCCATCTCTCTGTTGTCTCCCATTTACCAGATGCAACTGAAGACAGAGTGCCCGGAAACCCCGGGTAATGTACCCTTTAAGGTCAGCCTCCTGGGCACAGAACAGGGCAGAGAAGAACAGAGAATAAATATAGGTAAAGAGAAGATGGTGAAAAACTAGCACAGAGACAGAGTCCCCAATGTGCTCAGGATGTTTTGATAAGGCTTCTACTCTGATGGCCTGTGCTTTTCTGCTATATAAGACTGATTTGTCTCTAGGTCATTCTAGGACTGTCTCTACTTAGAGAGTAGAATCAGTTGCTAACACTAGATTTGAGGATCCATGAGGAAAGGGATCTTGACTGGCTTGTTAACCATTGAATGCCTAACATCTCCTAACAGGCCTGGGACACATGGAAAATAACCATGTATAACATGATTGAATGTGTATGCTCCTGCTAAGTCGCTTCAGTCGTGTCCGACTCTGTGCAACCCCATAGACAGCAACCCACCAGGCTCCCCCATCCCGGGGATTCTCCAGGCAAGAACACTGGAGTGGGTTGCCAGTTCCTTCTCCAATGCATAAAGGTGGAAAGTGAAAGTGAAGTCACTCAGTCGTGTCCGACTCTTAACAACCCCATGGACTGTAGCCTTCCAGGCTCCTCCATCCATGGGATTTTCCAGGCAAGAGTACTGGAGTGGGGTGCCATTGCCTTCTCCTTGAATGTGTAAAAGTAAATGTAAATCTCCTACCATTCACTATTCCACAGACTTTTCTATTCCAACATTCTTTGTCAGTTAGTCTATTGCAAAATCAAAAATCTTCTGCCAAAAATGTGACACTGGATATTTAGCTCTCTTGTGATCAGAAGAAGATTGACCTAAATTTTGGAACACAGTGTAAGGCATTTTTTGATAACCAGATCATTTGGAAGCATATAACAGTCAAAGCTATTTTACATTTTATTGGAAAAAATGAAACAAAATAATAATAAATGCAAAATCAATAAGGACAACAACAACGAATCCCAGAGAGTATAAATTACTTCTTTTATCCCTAACTTTTGCACAGTTTTCTGTGGTGGCTCATTTATCCCCAGTTTTCACCTAAAGTTGATGACCAGTTTTTTTATTCTTGCCTGCCTGTCCTCTGTATGACGCACATTAAGAGGTGTAACTCCTTACACTGACAATATCAAAAGCAAAATTAATGAGTCTCCTCCACTAGTCACTTCTCATCCATACAGGGCATTTTTGGGGGAAATGAGGGTCCAACTGAAGAAGACGTCAGGCTGGGGAACAAGTCCAACAAAGATGTGAGAAAGGGTAGAACTAGAAGAATACAGATGCTGGCCATTTTATTTCTCTTTACAGATGCAGGGAATATGCAGTCAATAAGAAGCATTGTTAATAAACACCAGTGTAGTGGAAAGAAAGGACAGAACAAATCCTTCCCATGGGCTTAGCTGTCCTTGTTCTAACCTGCAGACAGAGTAGGGGGAGGAATGGGATGAATAGAGCCATTAGGACTCTATCAGACACCTAAAATCTCATGTCTAACTCAGACCCCAGTTTAGAAAAAAAAGATTTCTATTAGCCTTTCTTAGTTGAGCTACTGTTAGAAGTTACAATGGCCGTGTTCAAATTTCAGATGGAAGTGACTTTGAAAATTGCATTCTTGTTTTGATGTATTGTTGTTGTTTTTTTAATGAGATAAGTGACACATAGCTTTGTGTAAGTTTAAGGTGTACAGTGGGTTGGTTTGATACATTTATATACTGCAGTATGGTTACCAGTGTAGCTCTTGCTAATACCTCTATCATATCAGATAATTATCATTTCTTTTAATCTGGTGAGAACACTTAAGATCTAGTCTCTCAGCAACTATACAGTATATAATATTAATATGTTTTTTGTGGATGATAATCACTAGACTGTGGGTAAGAGCTCCACAACTTAATTATCCTGTAACTGCAAGCCTGTATACTTTAACAGCATTTCCGCATTTGTTTCAATTTTAAGATCATAGAAAGCATG
This sequence comes from Procapra przewalskii, assembly GCA_006410515.1. Taxonomy (NCBI): domain Eukaryota; kingdom Metazoa; phylum Chordata; class Mammalia; order Artiodactyla; family Bovidae; genus Procapra; species Procapra przewalskii. Next base: position 2,519,380 of record SJYF01000233.1, on the reverse strand, counting down.
TCTCTTAAACCACTGTGCTCCATTCTTCAGTGAATATCTGAGATAATTTGCTGGTAACATTTCTAAGAAATAAAAATTAAAATAATAAGGTAGGTACTAGAATGTATATGCAAGGCTAAAGTTAACTATTGTTCCTTAGATTTGAGCTCATTGTGAAGTTGATGAAATAGTCAAATGAATATAAACCATAGATGTATATTTTATAGGATGATAACAAAATTGCCAAATTTCCAAAGTCCCCATTGAAAGGACACTTCAGTCCATTACAGCTCTCACACGGTCCTCCTTCATTACCTTCCCCATTTACCACCTCTAGCCTGAATTTTTGATATTACCAGATATTTTCCCCTAGCTTTCTCCCTTTAGCTTTATCATATAGGTATGTATAAGAAAGAATGAAAGGTATCTTTTTCTTTCCATAAATGGAATTGTATATTCATTCATGACTTTATCTTTTTTGTTCAGTATTATTTTGAAATGCATTTATATCAATGACAGTAGTTTATTTCTTCATGATTACTATTTTATAGTGTTGCACTGTGTGAATAAGCTACAATTATTGATATATATACTAGTGTATATTTGTGTTATTTCTAGTTTTATTATTATTGTTGTTATTTGCTATGACAAATGAGAAAACTAGAATAGAAATTGCTGGATCCTAGGGAATGGTATCTGTATTTTTTTAGATAATTCCAAACTATTTTCTGATGTGATTGCACAGATTTACAGTTCGGTTCAGCTCAGTCGCGTCTGACTCTTTGCGACACCGTGAACCACAGCGCACCAGGCCTCCCTGTCCATCACCAACTCCCAGAGTTTACCCAAACTCATGTCCATTGAGTCGGTGATGCCATCCAACCATCTCATCCTCTGTCATCCCCTTCTCCTGCCCTCAATCTTTCCCAGCATCATGGTCTTTTCTAATGAATCAGCTCTTCGCATCAGGTGGCCAAAGTACTGGATTTTCAGCTTCAACATCAGTCCTTCCAATGAACACCCAGGACTGATCTCCTTTAGGATGGACTGGTTGAATCTCCTTGCAGTCCAAGGAACTCTCAAGAGTCTTCTCCAACACCACAGTTCAAAAGCATCAATTCTTCTGCACTCAGCTTTCTTTATAGTCCAACTCTCATATTCATACATAACTACTGGAAAAACCATAGCCTTGACTAGACGGATCTTTGTTGACAAAGTAATGTCTCTGCTTTTTAATATGCTGTCTAGGTTGGTCATAACTTTAGCGATCATTATATGGGTGACCTCATGGTTTAACATGTGCTAACATATGACAGCAAATAGTATTGTCAAGCTTTTAAAAAGTATTTTTTTTGCCACTTTAGGGTTTTAGTGGAATCTTTATGTGGGTTACTTTGTAGTTTCCTGAAAATGGCATAAGAAAAGCTTCCAGTTGCGTCTACTTTCAAAGGACAAAGTAAAGCATTTAACTAAGCAAAATACAACGTAGACCAACAATGGCTGTGTTTAAAAACACCTGGACTACATGCTGATCTTCTGCTTTTATCTAGTTTGTCTCACTTTTTGTATTTCATATTCAGTGCTCTCATTTAGTTTACATTTTCCAGTTTCTCCACCTTTTTTCTTTTTTTAATATTCTTTATCAAGCTTCTATCAAGTGTAGTAGAAAAGCTTTTATATACATATATATATATAAATAGCATGTATAATATATATGTTAGAAAACTTATGAATTTTTGCCTAAAAAAATATGGTATTTTGATTCTGCTTTTTTGACTTAGGATAGAATGCTGGATTTCTAATTAAAAAAAAAATAGAGTTGTAACAAGCAACAAAGGTTTACTGTATAGCACAGGGAAGTATAGTCAATATCTTATAATAACCTACAATGAAAAATAAACTGAAAAATAATATATGTGTATATGTGTATCTGAATCATCTTCCTATGCCCCTGAATCATTGTAAGTCAGCTATACTTCAGCAATATATAAATATATATATGTGTGTGTGTGTGTGTGTGTGTGTGTGTGTGTGTGTGTAAAGGGAAAATACAGACCAACCAGACAACATACATAAAGAGTGACTATTCATTGTAAGCATGTGTCCATTTTAAATGGCCAGTGTGCTGGGTGCGAAGTCGCTTCAGCCCTCTCTGACTCTTTGCAACCTCGTGGACCATAGCCTGCTAGGCTCCTCTCTCTATGGGATTCTTCTGGGAAGAATACTGGAGTGGATTGCCATGCCCTCCTCCAGGGGATCTTCCCAACCCAGGGATCAAACCCGTGTCTCTTACGTCTCCTGCTTTGGCAGGTCGGTTCTTTACCATTGGTGCCACCTGGCAGTGGTTAAATGTTTTGAAGTTTTGAATATCGAGTGTGTGTGATTGTGTGTTTATGGAGGTAGAATAAAATGATAGGAGACAATGAGCTCTGTCTCTGACCCTCTCACTTTCCCCAGTTTATTTTTTTCTTCACAAAATTCAGAGAAGAATACGTATAACAATCTTTTTTATGGTGATGATGACATTTCTAATAGCTCTTCTGTGGTCTTTCCCCCCACCCATGTGTTTTCTTAAATTGGAATATAACAGCTTTATAATTGTATTATAAATGTGTACATATAATAAATGTGTACAATGTACTGTACAATACATATTGTACATATTGTGTGCAATACATGTTGTACATATTGTCCAGTGGAATATTACTCAGTCATAAGAATGAATGAAATACTGCCAATTCCAGCAGCATGGATAGACCTGCTGCTGCTGCTGAGTCGCTTCAGTCGTGTCCGACTCTGTGTGACCCCGTAGACGGCAGCCCACCAGGCTCCCCATCCCAGGGATTCTGCAGACAAGAACACTGGAGCGGGTCCATTTCCTTCTCCAATGCAGGAAGTGAAGTGAAAGTGAAACCGCTCAGTCATGTCTGACTCTAAGTGACAACATGGACTGCAGCCTACCAGGCTCCTCTCATGGGATTTTCCAGGCAAGAGTACTGGAGTGGGTTGCCATTGCCTTCTCCACATGGATAGACCTCAGTTCAGTTCAGTCGCTCAGTCGTGTCCAACTCTTTGTGACCCCATGAATCGCAGCACGCCAGGCCTCCCTGTCCATCACCATCTCTTGGAGTTCACTGAGACTCACGTCCATCGAGTCAGTGATGCCATCCAGCCATCTCGTCCTCTGTCGTCCCCTTCTCCTCCTGCCCCCAATCCCTCCCAGTATCAGAGTCTTTTCCAATGAATCAACTCTTCGCATGAGGTGGCCAAAGTACTGGAGTTTCAGCTTTAGCATCATTCCTTCCAAAGAAATCCCAGGGTTGATCTCCTTCAGAATGGACTGGTTGGATCTCTTTGCAGTCCAAGGGACTCTCAGGAGTCTTCTCCAACCCCACAGTTCAAAAGCATCAATTCTTCGGTGCTCAGCCTTCTTCACAGTCCAACTCTCACATCCATACATGACCACAGGAAAAACCATAGCCTTGACTAGACAGACCTTAGTCGGCAAAGTAACGTCTCTGCTTTTGAATATACTATAGATTATCAAACTGTAATATTCCTTTACTAGGCTTTCCATCTATCCAGGATGTACCACCATTTAGTTAGGCCAGAATAGACTTCTCCATCCTTACTCCTTCCCAGTGCTAGCTTCATGACCAGTGTTAGTGGTTGGTAGATGGTAGAGAAACTCAACCTTCCAATATGCTAAGTAATATAAACTAAATTAGAGAAATTTCAAAGTATATCTATTATCCACATATGCAAAGAACATATAGCAACCTTATTGACTGTCCATTTATATTAGAGTAAAAGTAAAGTGTAAAACCTCAAAATAGGTTTCCCAAAAAAAGCATAACAAAATAACCAACATAAAAATGCCTCTGGTATCATTCATGGTATTCAAAGTACACTTCAACCAGAAATGTACTTTTTCTTTATCAATCATTTATTTACCTTTATATCAAGGTGATTCTTTATTTGTTACCTCTTTGGCTCAGAAATCACAAGGCTGTGTTCAAATTTCTTTACTGTTTTTAGGATTTTTCAAGTATCCAGTGAGTAAAATGTATTTTCAAATATTCATTGCAAGTGACCAATGTTATCTCAAAATATATATATATATATATATGTATGTGTGTGTGTCCCAAATACCACCCATGTAATGCTAAAAATCAGAAAGTCTTCATCAGAGTCCAGTCTTATAAACAGGCAAAAATGTAAAAGATAATAAAAACTGTCAGTGAAGCATATTTGAAGGAACACTCTTTTTTTCTTTTTATTTTTTATGAATTTGCAAAATCTTTGAAAATATCATGATATCGACAATACTCCCAATCCAAGTACTCCCTGTGCAAATGCATACTAGTTAATTTGGGGTAAAAAAAACTTTGGTTCTACCCCAGAATCATCACACTCTTTCGATATGACAGATTCTTCCAATTGAACATTGGAGTGATTTTGTCCAATAATTTTTCTTAGATCTCCATGGAAATTTCTTCTTTTTATAGATACCATCTGGCCTAATGAGATTCTAACAGCTTCCACACACTCTTTCCTTGCATTTGAATTTTTTCATTAGAGTCATTGTTAGTGAAATGTAAAAGTAAGGAGAGGAAGTGTGTGTATTAAATAAGCTTGGTACTTTCATTCTGTCATTTAAGGAAAGTCATCATGATGATTCATTTGATTTACTGAATGTAAGTGTTCAATTTGAACATTGTCCAAAGGATGTTGCCTTACTTAAGTATCCAGTGATTCCTAAACTAAAATTACTGCCATAGTCACTGCTTGAGTTAGTCTGGGGATATATATAATCTTCTCCTAGTAAAAGTGTGTGTCCATAAGGTTAACAAGAAATTGTCTTAAGTGAGGTCTGATTTTGTGTTTTTAAGCATCACTAATCGTCATTCCTTGTGTTGAGTGGAAGAGCGTGGATGGGATGAGAATAATTGTGGTCTTACACTGCAATGTAGTGGCTAGAGAAACAAATTTGAGGCAGTTGTTCCAGGGCTCACATTGTTAATTCCTCACTGACCAAATGTATAAAGTGGTCTTCTAACAAATTATCTCTTTTATGCAAAACTTTATATAAGGTTCATACTGAGCAATGAAAATAATAAGAACATGGACAGATTTATGTCAAGACATATCTTGACAATATGTCTCTCATTTCCCAGGAATTCTATCCCATAGAGTAGGGTTGTATATGTGGAGGGAGAGGCACTTGGGGTCTGAGGATAAGACAGTGGCTCTTGATAATAAAGACACAGATTCATGTTTAAATTCCTCAGTTGACTTGTGACATAGGACATGTGTCTTAACTTTTATTAGCCTATAAAAATGAATGAAGTAAAGGCAAGGAGATAAGAGGGCTAAAAATATTCCTAGGAGACAATAAACAGTAGCTAATATTATTTGTAGTGATATTGTTCGATTTTTATGGTCATGTTCTTTGATGTCTAAATTGTTTCCGTGTGAGAAAGAAAATGACCACAGAGTAAGCCAGGTGTTTGCACCCTTTCCTTAGTCATTCATTTGGTGAAAGCCATTTTTCTGCTATGTGTCCATCAGGGGCTGGTGCTGGGGCTATGTCAGTGAACAGATCAGGTACAATCTCTGCCATTGTGGAGCTTTCAATCTAGTGATTAATAAGCAAATCACAACCTGGCAAAATAATATTTTCATTAGAGAGGAATATTTCCCTCCCACATACTTACTATTCATATATGAATGAAATAATAAAAATTAATGTCTGTTTCTCTTTAAATTTTATGTAGACTTGAACATACAAGTAATTTTTTTATGATCAGGCTTATATTTTTATTATGATATGTGGAAAAATGTCCACAGCTCAAATTAACCCCAGTAGGGGTTTTATCTTCAAGGACAACTGGAGACAGAGCCATTAAGGTCTACAGAGAGAGGTAGATGGAAGGTTGGTCTGAATGGACAATTTCCCATTTGTTGAATTGATCCTTGATTTTATCAGCAAGCTCACGTTCAAAAAATCCCATTGTGAGATATAATAGATGACACCTGATACTAAAAATCCACATACCAGCCTGAACAATTCAGAAATTAATGCCTGCCATAACACCGGGAGATTTGATAATGAAGCCAGCTCAACAGAGGTCAAGGGGAAATGATATTATATGTGCTCCCCTGCGAATCGATGTAATCCTATTGCTTTTCCCCAGATGTTCACTCCTGTCATGTGCAGCTGCAGTGTGATCTCAGTGACTTTCATAGGAATCTTGTTGAACAATTCTGTACTGACTTGTAAAATTGTTTATGGGTACAATGGGCATAGTTTATGTCTCAGGTCCCTCTGCGCTTTGAGACCTAATAAAAGTGATGCATGCTCCCCAACCCATATTCCTTAATTGTCCAAAGCACTCCCACGAGTTCTTAGAGTTCTGAGAAGGACTTATTGTATCAAGGCCATTTCCGGTTTCAAACTTTGGCTTCCTCTAATTTATGTTGCCATTGCAAAAGCCTTTGTGCATGCTAGAGGCTAAAATACAAGGGGGGAGAAAGCCAAGAACTGAAGTGAAGCCATTGCCAACACTGTATTTTTGAAAGATTAATATTGAAAACTATAGGGAGGCAGTGGAAAGACAATGATTAGGAATTAGAACAGTGGTAGTTTAAACAAAAATGATATTTTCACTGGGTTTTAGGAGTATTTCTTAGGTTTTATCTCCTGAACAGGTCTATAAGATCTTTGAGAAGACTGATTGTCTAATTCACTTACAAATCATCTTAAAGCTAATTTTGGACTTTGCATCTAGTAAGATTTCTGTAAATACTGAATATATGAGATGGTTGTGTTCACATCCACAGAGAGACATACAGGCCAAAGTTAATATATGGAAATGGTTGTTAAAAGCCTTTCCAATGGTCCAATCCAAGTGGTCCATATCCTCTAGTTTCTTAGGATTCCGTTTTTTACCAAGTTCAATGATAGACGTCACTATCTCAAAATATAGACATTTCTCTAGCGTTCTTCCCCTCTCACAGGGAAAAAAAAAAAAGATGTGGTTGAGGAGCAGTGACAGGTTGAAAGGCAAGTGAAAGGTTGATTTTTTTCTGAAACCTTTTTCTCTCATCTCGCCCAGCTTCTCAGGTCTTAATCAGCCTGTTTCTCCCTACTACTTGCCTCTGAATTTGGTTCTGCACTCTGCCCTGGGCTTATTGGATTGACTGCCCTCAAAATCCAAATTCTGCCTCACCAATGAGTCCTTCATTGCCCCAAGCACCATAACCCAAGGCTTTTGTGTGTTAACACATAGTCATGTAATTTTACTGGAAAAAGGAAATTGATTATAACAAAGGCAAAGAGCAACTAAATGTTGGACCATGGTAGTCCCAGGACATTGTTCATTCCCAGCCTTTGAAAACTTATAAATTGTTTGGACTACCATCACATATAAGAAACGTCTTTAGTTAATAGTTTCCCTTCATCTTCTTTCCAGATTCTAGTCTTCTTTTGGCTTTAGGATATAAACTCCAAAATTTTCTGACTCTCTTATAAAGACTTTAAAAATTTTCTTTCTCTAAGCTTTTATTTTTTTATCTATTGTGAATTGTGAATAGGATTTCTAGTTAAAATATAGGACTCTATTAAATTTAAATTTCTGAAGAACAGCAAATAACTTTTAGTATACAACTTTAGCATGAGATATATAAGTAGATTAAAAGTTACTCAATCT
>SJYF01000233.1:2489657-2505667 GCA_006410515.1 Procapra przewalskii | reverse complement strand
CTCTTGAACATTGTTTTAATAGAAATATTTTATGTATACCAATTTAATCTAATTATTTATATGTAATTATTACATATTATGTATTTTTTTGACCCACCATTTCACTATCAAAAATATCTCAATTTGCACATTAAATCATAGAGTCACTATCTCTGATTATTATGGCAAGGCTCTCTGTGTACACATTCACACATGCACATGCACTCTCAACAAATAATACAATTAAAAAAATAGCTTACAAGTGTTTTTCCCCTCATTAAATCAGTAAATTATAAAATATTCGGATTTTCATGATGTGTTCAGGTGCTCTCAGGCCTTTCACAAAAGATAGGAATATGAGATGCAACCCTTATTTATCAAGGAACTATCTTTTAGAGGAAATTATAGACACACACTATACAACAAATTTATATCAACAAAAAATAATTTTATGTGCTGTATTAGAAGTCTGTGCTCGGTGTAGCTGTACACAGATGATAGAGTAATTAATTATTCCAAGAAAATGAGGGTCTATTTGGGGAACACATGCTGGATGAGATGATGTTTAAGCTTCTTTTCTAAGCAATTCCCAGACATGGAACTATCAAAAATAAAAGAAAGGGAGTTGTGTGATAACATAATTGCATTTAGTTTAAAGTAGTTGGTGTTAGAAAGACTGAAGAGAGAGTCGGGGTTCACATCATGGACACTGCTGTATTACAGTGAAATGGCTGTAAGTCTTTTGTTTACCACGTGGTCGGAAAGCGTGTTCTTCTCAGAGTGTGTTTTCCAGCAACATTAGTTCTACACAGTGTAAATAGTCCTTATTATATAAAGAAAACAGATAAGTATGGTTCTGTGGTCAAACAAGTGTGAGGCAATGCTCGGTAATAAAGGTTTAAAGATAGGTGCAGCCCTTGTTCTTGCTTTTGTTTTCCTAGCAACGCTTCTCAGAGCCTCCCATATTCCTGTGTGCAGTATCATTTGTTTTAGCACAGAATACTTTCTTTAGGTAGCATCTCATGGAACTAGAATGCTACCAAAGACTTTTCAGGGGATCCAACTCTGAATGGAAGGAAATATTTAAAGGATTTTTGATAAGTGAATGTAAATCAGAGTTTGCATTTTAAGTGATACGGAGTTTTTATTGGAGGGTTGTGGAATTTCTGAGTTCCCCAGTTAAAACTAGATACCATGACTGCAATTAGGGGAAAATGATCATGTTAAGAGAGAAATGGAGAAGGTCTAGGATTGTTGCATGTCTAGCTGCATCAGTGGGAATGGAGAGAACCCTTATGAGAAACTGTGTCTGGGAAATGGCAGATTGGAGAAAGAAAATTTGTAGAGGCCTGGATCTTTATGTAGAGCTGGAGCCCATAAACACTACTGAAATACCTAAACATAATTTGGGTGAAATTATGTGTATTTCAAAATTAATACATTGCTTTGGAAGGCACCTGCATGCTTCTTTTAAATGATGGGCTCTACATTCTGTGCTTAACCTGAATATAGTTTACAAGCATTCAATGTGCAAATCTGTTTGAAAATCTTATTTTTTTGAAAACTGACATTCACAGCTGTAGCACTTCTGTATTGGCCAGTACAGTTTGGACTTAAATAGTCTCTGAAATCCCCTGATCTGAACTGTTCAATGAGCGGCGCTGTGCTTTCTTTGTAAATGTTGATCCCAGGCTCAACCTGCTTTAAGCACTCAGTGTGGTCTGTCCCAGGTTCTCCTCTGAGCTTATTTGGCTAAGTAATCAATCACAGTCTAATAATTGATCAGTCTTTCTGTGCTTCATACCAAGTAGACATATCGCTTGGGAAGATTTTGTAACACTATTTTCATGAAGCCTGGATCGACTGAGGATTTGATGGATTCTACAAGACAAACAAAATGACTTGTTGGCTACTTCAGGGTAGAAAATAGCCTTTGATAAAAGTATCAGAAGTTTGAGAAATTGAAGCTGGAAGGCAGCTCACTGAAACTAGATAAGGGATAGGGGGATTAAAAAAAAAAGGAATGACATTGTTTTTCATTAGACAAGGCTGACTTAGACTAGAGCTCTTTCTCATAAGAAATAAATTTTCACTCACATAGAGTTAGGGGTCAACATTTCTTTAAGCAGCGCATATTTCTTTGTTTTTATACTTTTTAAAGAACATACATTTTGGGAGATGGCAGCAGAGAATGACTTTGACTTGTAACTAGGAAGTTATGAAGAATTTTGTCTACCTTTTGCTATTTTCAAGAGGTTAAAATTTTGCCAGTGTAGTGTGGACTGAGTTTTACTCTTGCCTAGATCCAGAAATAACAGATTAGTGACTTAATTACCTGGTATGAAACTGTGATAGAATAATTCACCATGTCGTTGGAGCATAAACTTTGTGATCTGGAAACTCAGAGTTATTAAATTCATAGAGTTTTTATCAGGGAGGGTCTAGCCTGATTTGCTGATTAGTCAGAGGAGAGCATCAAGGTTGCAAAGGCACTGTTTGGGAACCAAGAGTCCTTAGTTAGAATGAGCATTATTAGATAATTAGCTATAGATTTATTTGATTAAACTATCTGTACTAATTAGAGAATTTATAAAGAATTAAGAATTATAAAAGTTTTTATTGTTAAAGATTATTAAAGATAGCATATGACATCCATGATATGTGGAGTCTAAAAAGAAATGATACAAATGAACAGAAGGAGATTCACAGACTTAGAAAACAAACTCATGGTTGCCAGTGGAAAAGGACAGTTAAGGACTTTCAGAAGGTCAGGTACACACAGCTATATTTAAAATGAATAACCACCACCACCGCCACCAAAATACCCTGACTCCCAAAAAGATGGCCGTCATGGGGAAGCAAGCACTCTGAACTTGAAATCAGAAGACCTAGGAAACAGCTTAGAACGCTACACTGATTGACAGTGTAAAATCTTCTTGGAGCCTCTGGTTACTCATTTGTAAAATGCATGTATCTTCATCTCTATTAGTGTGTTCTGGCTGCTGCAGTGAAAATTCCAGAGTGGGTGGTTTATAAACCACAGAAATTTATTTCTTACAATTATGGAGATGGAAAGTGGGGATCAATATGCTATCAGGTCAGGTATCTGGTGAGACCTGCTTCCTGGCTCATAGATGGTCACCTTCTTCCTGTGTCCCTACATGGTGAGAAGATGGAGGAAACTCCCTGAGGTCTCCTTTAAAACAACACTAGTCTTATTCATGGGGCCTCCACCCTCATGACCTAATACCATCGTTTTTGAGGTTAACATTTCAACGTGAATTTTGAAGCATTTGAAAAGAAACAGCAACAGATAATCAAGAGCTCTTTCTACTCATCCATGAAAATCAATCTTTTAGCATCTATCTTCTCTAAAAAAATTAAAGTCACAAATGTTTTTCTTGGACTCAGGTTCATGATTATGGTAGGATTTATGGGCATATGGAGAGCGTTACTTGGGAGTTAGAGAAGATAAAACTCAGGGCCATGAGGTTGTAGGATCTGTGATGACTACTTTTATCCATATTACATTATTTAAGTTCATAATGTTTCCAAGACTCAATTTTTACATCTACAAGTAACAGATTAGCAAGATGAGGCTCTGAGGCTTTGGATGACTTGTTCATTGAATTGTTCAACTTCTGCATGCCAGAGGTCAGAATTCAGTGTCTCCTGCAGTCTAGCTTTCTTACTGATAAATCATGGTAACTTCACCTAGCAGTGGATTCAATTTTAAGTCAAAGAGTAAGATTCTCTGGAGCCTCATTTTAGTGTGAAAGATGAGATAACTAAACAAAAGAATGCTGAGAAATTGCCTAAGGAGTCACTATATTTCTGTGGAAAGAGGCTTATATTGGTCATTCAAAAAAGTGACAGTTCCTGTCTATTTTATCAGATATTTTCCCCTTGTGATTATTTAAGCCACTCAGAAACCCAGTTTCCTTATCCCTAGAGTGGGTTTAACCATCTGGTCCAGAGTTGCATTAAGTGGTTTAAAGAATAGATTAGATGATGAATTAATAATTGTTTTACATCTGTAAACACTGTATATTAACATTTCATAGTCAAGCATTTATTCAGGCATGGCTTGTTTTTATAATTGGAGTCTAAGGAAGACAGCTTTCCTCACGGATGGAGCCATCCACAGTCTACTGGTACTGCTTACTCTGACAAATCTTTTCTTTTTTGCTGTAAGAAGAGAATGCCCAGGTGAGCAGCTAGTCCCAGGAGGAGGATGAGAGATGTGGAATGATATCAGTTTGCTCAAACTCGACATCCCAGTCATTGCCATCCTAGATGAGCTGAGAGAGCTGCCCCCAGCAATGTAAGTGTGCCCCAAAGCAACTAAAACCCAGTCTCAGTTATGGGGAGCTGAGCTCAGTAACAGTCAATATTTAAAATCCCTAAGTAATACTTCCTTTTTATATTAAAGCTTGCATATGAAGTGAAAGGCAATATTTGGATAACTATATGATAAAACCAGAGACTTTACAATTACTTTTATGTCTACTGCCTTCCAGTTGGAGCATTTCCTTTAGATTCCCCTGTACCTGGAGCAGTTTGGGATATTATTGCAGAAATAATGGGCTAGGAAATATAGCAGCTTCAATACTGAACTTCCACTTGAAATCTATCCCACTGCACACATCTCTAGGGCTCAGTATAAAAATATAAGACTAAGCATGTCTATGACCTACAAGTTGACTTGTAAGTGAAAACAATTGAGTCATGTAAGAGCTTTTCCTGTGCGATCATGGCGACTGGGTTCCTTTGGGGTAGGTTAGGCAAGGGATTTGATTTTTAATTGTAAGTCTCCTTTCAGTATAGATTTTGTAATGTTTTATTTGCCTCTGACAACATACACACTTTAGTATTTCTTAAATTATTGTTGTAATCATAATAAGTAATGATGTTGTAAATCTCCACTTCAAATTTTAGAAGTAATTTTGCCAAAAACACTTCTAAAATTTCTGTGCACTCTTTTTTGTGGTACTATCTTTCTAGCAACAAAGTGAATGAGCTTTTCCTTGAGTATAAAATGTAACATTAACTTTTAAATCCCATTGCTCAGTAATGGATTTTGAACAGTCGCCTTGCAGGTAGAATCACAAATGTTGCAGTGCCTCTTTTGAAAGCTTGTGTTCAGACCAGCCTCCATTCCTCACAATTGCTTTCTAACTACAGAATTGCTTATACAGTTTGAACTGCGTCAAATTTCTTTGCCTACCAGTTCTTGATTAAGAATTGCAATGATGGGAGATAAGAAATTTATTTAAGAATACCAAGATCATTTATTTTAAAAAATGGAACCCTGTAGTAAGTATCAGCGAATTTAAACAAACAAATATTGGACAAAGCACCCGGATGCCTCTGCCTGGCTCTATCATCAACAAGCTGTATGAATTTGCCCGTTACTTTGCCTCTCTGATCCTTGCCTGCTTTACATGTATTATATTGAAGCACGCCTGGCATGTGTTGAGTGAAAAAGTGAGACAGAATAGTATTTATACTTTGTGTGTGATGTTATTAATATTCATGGACTGCTGAATGGTTTGTGTTAACTAACATTAGGAATATGTATATGGAAGTGAGTCTTTATAACATGAAAGTATTCACTAATGTATTCATACTTACATAATCAGCCTTCACTGAATATCTGTCTCTACTTAACCTTCCCAGCTTATACATTATGTCTGTGTAAGTCATGTCTAGTTGATTTCCGGCTGTTACATCATACAGTACAACATAAATGCAAGGGAAATCAATCATCAAACTGCAGATGAAATGAAATTGCAATATTTCATGGTTCCTTGATAGTAATATTAGATAAATAATCAAATCACACACCAAACTACTGACAGTCAAGTACTGGAAAGAAAGAGTGAGGGCAAGAGAAAGATGGGAGACAGCAAAGCAATGATGACAGGACTGGACTACAATAAAAGTAAAATACTAAGATATTAAGCAAACCTTTTGACATGTCGTGGTACTAATTGTTTTTGTGTCTTTGTTTAAGTTGCTGGTAATTTTAGATCTGGCTGGAAAAGACAAATATGAGGTGAAGATGACATACAATGCAGTTATAAAATCTGTAAAGAGAAATTACGCAAAAATGTCACTACTTGGGGACTTCCCTAGTGGTCCCCAGCTTTGCTTAGGTATATGAAAATGGAAACAAGAGGAGCTAAAGCTGAAGGAATTGATGGAGTAGCACTGAGTGAATTGTTAGCAATTCAGACTCAAAGATTGATTTATTAAATACAAAGAACAACTGAAAATAGAAATGGAAAGAAAAATTGGTCTGTGGTATGAACAGCGTGGGGACAAGGAAGAAGACCAGATAATAATCTGGAACCTGGAGATCAGAGACAGCAGCCCACCTTTTTTTTTTTTTAATCACTGAGGGGATTCTTGAGCATGATAATGAGACCATGCTCTGCAAAGTTTGTCATTTAGAAACTGGGCTGATAGAGTATATTTAAGGTTAAATTGATCTGTCTAGTAACATCTACCAAGTTCTCACTTTCTATTGTGGGAGCAAATAAGTAAGTAATTATATCCATTTTGGGATATCTTAACAGGCCTAAATGGAAAAGATTCTTGCAGGGTTATTGCAGGTTTCTGGCCACACCGGGGGAGCCATCCTCGATTCATGTAAGCAGTATTCTGGTGCCAGAGAGCCTGAGTAATGTGTTTTGTTTTGATTCCTTTGCTTTTCCCCTGTTGTCTCTTGGCCTCGGTTTTGGCTGGAGAGTGCTGGGCTCAGTTATCTAACATCTGCTTGTTGTGTGACTGAGTAAGCCTCTTAACTGCATCCTTTGTAAAATGGTCTGATAACAGCCCTCTACTTATATGAAGCATAGATGAAGTGATATATGTAAGCTGTATAGTATGTAAACATGTAACAGGTGTTTATGGCTTTATTCCATATTAGACCCAGGGGAACAGAACGTTTGAAGGTAGATCAGCAGCAAGATACTTATTAGTGAGTCTTGGTGTGGATCCTCAGCTACTTGAAATTGCTCTTGCCCATACGTGCAGAGATGTAGTGAGAGCTGGTTCTGGTGTACAGACAGTGAGATACGGAGCAGTTTCAAGTACTCCTGGGTTCACACAGGGAGGCGGGGCATAGACAGCCAGACGCAACACTTAGTCTTGTACAGGAAATATAGGCAAGATTGATTTTCTAAAGAGGAAGAATTTTACTTTAATTCCCTTTGCACCTGTTCCTCTGCTTGGGCTTCTGTTACATTAAACTCTAAAATAGCCATTATCACCATTTGTTACAAAGCTGATGTAGAATAATGGAGCGTGTCCCTGGAGAAATTATACAAACAAATTCCCTATTTCTGTAAAATTATTCAGAGTCCAGACGGGGATTCCACATGCTCCCTCACTTTCTCATAGTGTCAGTTTTCTGGCTCAGGTACATTTATGACATCAGGGGAGGTAGGGATGGTCGGTGGGGTGGAAGCCAGGGTGCCGATAATGGGAAACTTGGCATTTTTCCAGTGCAACGTCATACTCAGTGTTGCTGGAAATATGCAGTATGATTCAGCATTTTTTGGTCACATTTCTTTTGGAGGGGGATAGTTCAGTGGGAAATAAGCTGAGATAATATAGGTTGTTGCTGCTGCTGCTGCTAAGTCACTTCAGTCATGTCCGACTCTGTGTGACCCCATAGACAGCAGCCCACCAGGCTCCCCCATCCCTGGGATTCTCCAGGCAAGAACACTGGAGTGGGTTGCCATTTCCTTCTCCAATGTATGAAAGCAAAAAGTGAAAGTGAAGTCTCCGAGTTGCGTCCGACTCCTAGCAACCCCATGGACTGCAGCCCCCCCCAGGCTCCTCCGCCCATGGGATTTTCCAGGCAAGAGTATAGGTTAGAAGAAACAGAATCCAGGAAAGAAGGGAGATATGAAGCAGACAGGAGCAAAAACAGGATGGTGTTGCTGGAAGTTCCAAAACATGGCTTCCTTCAGCTAAAGCAATTTCCCCAAAGACAAACCAGAATGCAGATGATCTGAGCTGGTTTTCCAGTGGACTTTAGGGCTGGGATTGCTTGTTTGGTATTTCCATTTTCTTCTTAGGTCTACTTCTTTCCTATGTACCAGGTGGCTTTACTCAGAAAACAAGATAGTCACAAAAGGGGATGGAAAAAACATGGGCTTATAAGGAAGAGTTTGCCCTGGTTTTAAATCCCTCTTGAACTTAATAATGTCTCCTTAGAATACAACACAGATTTCACTTTGTGTTTTAGGTCCTCCCCTCTAATGATACTTACTTCCTTGGGTTGTCAGGTAAACTAACTGAAACAAAAATGCAATAAACGTGGAATTATGGCAGACCCAAAGTTGGAAGATCAGTTAGGAGTTAGGTGCATGTAATATACATGGCAGTGTCACTTCCATCTGATAAAAACTGGAACAGCACATCTTGGAGATGCTTGGCAGGATGAACATTCTAAAATTCTGACAATTCTATTTCAGAAAATCCAGGACCTCACTACAACCATTTCACTCAAATGGTACAGAAACACAGAGGAAATCATGCCTCCATACCAAGGATTTATTAACATTGTATCTTTGTTTCCACTCAAGTCTGGAATGTATCTCAAAAATACAAGTATCTTGCATTTCCGAAACATTGTTTTTGTTACTATTGAAAAACCCCAAAGGCTGTTGTCTTTAAAGATTCATTAAATATCCCATGATATATTATCTGTCTTAGATAACACAAGGCAGAATATACCATTGCATATTACTTAAATCAGAGGCAATGATTCTCATGAGATTAAAATACAGTATTTGCAGAAGTAGTATATATAAAGAAATGTAGATACTTGTGAATGCTTACTAGAGAGAAAGGATTTAAAATACCATTTTAAGTAATGGAAACAAGATTCTGGGGGAATACATCTGCTTTTCTCAAATCTGTTGCATGCACTCTGCATTTTTTAAAAATGTGACATTCATGAAATCTGTAACATTTCAAGGAGATGGTAATATGAAGTGAGTTTGTTACCCTACTGGTAATAGTTGGTGCAGACAAATTTTTGTTTGTGATTTTTTTTCCCCTGATTTGGTTACACATTGGATGATGATAAAGGTATCAAGGTTTTTGTGTGTGTTTTCATTTAAAAATATTGTAATTTACTTTTTGAAGCTAATACAGGAAGCCACCTAACAAAAATTTTGGTCAGTTCATTGGGTCAAGGCAAATACGCTTCTAAGAAGTGACAATGTCTGCCACCCCAGAAACCCGGTCCCCATATACCTCATCCCAAACATACTCACCAGTCTCCCCAACAAACTATGCTGACCTTATGATAATCACTTCCTTGATACCCTTTTATCATTTAAGTGTATATCCCTGGACACTCTAGTTAAGCCTGCTCTTTTTTTCTTCTAATTGGTTATACATTGAAAAAAATTCAATATCCAGTTTATTTTACCCTCTCCTTTAAAAAATTTAGTAACGATTTGCTGAGAGGCCGAGACCATTGTGCCGATACAATTTCTCATAGTGTGGAATGCATGATGGCAGTTTCAGGACTAGGCTTACCCTCTGTCACTCCAGTGAGACTGTAGCTGGAATTGTGCTTTGTCAAGAAGCACAAAAGGACTGGTTTTGTGCTTTCTTTGATGTTAGCCAATATTGATGCTTAATGCCCATGTCCATTAAATTACTGAAGGCTGGAAATGGTAACATCCAAGTTCTATATTTATATATTCGTTGATATAACTTCATAAAGAGGCACTTTGAATCTTCTATTTGGTTACCCAGTGATAGAGTTTATAGAGGAAAGACAGGATAAAACTTAATAATTTCTCTTTACTTGCCATTTTTCAAGATAAAAATTTTCCTATACTCCTTTAAAGATGGCCATTAAAAAAATAACACTGTGAACTCATGAATTTAAATGTACTTGATGGGTTTTAATCCATTGTAATTTTAAATGTTGTGCAAGATAAACTATTGCCTGTTTTCAGTATAATACTTTATATGTGTTATCCAACATAATGCTCTCAAAAGTTCTACAAAGTATGTCTTCACAGATGAGAAAGCTGAGGCATAAAAAGTTTAATTTGTCCAAGTTTCCTCCACTAGAAGCAATAAAGCTACCATAAAAATCAAGGTTACCTTGTTCTTTAAGCATTTTGCTACATCCATTATGGTAGAAGTTTACCAGTTAGGATCTTAGACATTGTCTCATTTAGCAAATCATTTATGTGAATTAGCAAATCTAACTTTATTCTCATTTTACCAAAGTTGATACTAAGAAAAGTTAAGTGACAAACTCAAAATTTTCTATGTGCTTCCTTAGGGACAAAGCACAAACTCTAGCCGTGGGCCTGATGCTTTGGAAGCAGTTCTTTCCTTCCCAAGGTGTGGTCATTGCACTGAAATGGAAGCTGTGTACCTCCATCCTTATGTCTGAGGGTGACAGACCCCAATTTCAGGTGGTGAATCTGTTTGATAATTCACTTTAGGAAGAGTAGAGAGGTCAGTTTTATAACAACAACACTACTTTAGGAGTATTATAATTCTAAAGGCCAAGTCAGGACTCTTTGTAGAATAGAAACAAATGGAATTATGGACAGGTTAGCATCCACCTGCTGTCATATTATCTCAAGGCTTATTTTTCCCTTTGAGGATAATAGACTTAATTATTGTAGTTTCTACAAAATTTCATCAGTTTCCTTGCCTACAAAAAAAAAAAAAAAGGATAATTTGTGAGACCCCTGCTATTACCAACACTTTTGTTTAGAATAAAATGTGTGTGTATGTATGTATATGTATACATGCACACACATATAAAATGCATATATATCTACACATCCTTCTCTCATTATGCAGAGGCATCTCCATCTCTCCTTTAACTCACAGTACATATGTACTCATTGTGTACCCCTAAGTCACAGTCTTCTTTAATAAACAGAGGTGTTTGCTGGAGAGAAATTTTAAGTATTGAATTCTGCAAGTTATACCTGTTTATTTAAGATGTAATGTTGGCAGCATTTTTGGAAGTATTTTTGGTAAGGTCAGAAGGAAAAATATACAGTCTTGAGTGTTCTGAACAGAACTGCCTAGATAGCCAAATGCGAAACAATCCATGGGATCTTATTATATACCCTGGGAACTGGAGCTAGGAAAACCTCCATCACTCATGGAACTGTAATCCTGTGAGCTCTTCATATGTACCTCAGAAAGTGACTCATAGAAGTCTGAGTGGGATGGTGGGGTCCTCGCTAAAAATAAAGTTTCTTATTAGTTATCTGAAGTAATAAAAGCTTCGCAGTCACCTAGTACTAACATTGAGATAAGGCACATCTCCCTCCCCCTCACCTCATGATATTTAAGTATCTGTACACCTGCCTACATAGTTTCTGTTTATCTACAAGATTTAATTAGGCCTCTAAAAAAAGCCACAGCTCATAAGACAGTTATGATATTTCAATTTAATGCAAATCTACAGACTTAATTGCTTCCAAAAGCAACATAGGCTGCATTTCAAAATCCTCAGGATCTGGGATCAGCTGTTTAGTGTTAGCTCATTTTTTTCCACAGGGCACTGGAAATGTGGGTTTACACCCAACCAGTGCCTAAAGTGTGGAAGTTTTCAGATGAAGGTGAATTAAAATTGAGAAGTAGTTGAGCATCTTGATTCCACAGTAGGTTTTAAGTGGAATTATTTAAGGAATGAAAATTAAAAACTAGTTACTCTAAAGCATCCATAATGACCTCATGGTATAAAACTGGGATGGAATCTTAAACTACAACCATGCAAGGGGTCTGTTCCCAGGTCGCCCTTGGAGCAGATGGTCTCTCCTGAAACCTGTGACATTTTATTTATGTTCCCTTCCTTCAGAGACTCTCATGGCCATACAAACGAGTGTTCTGAGGATCCCTGAGGGAACTCGGACGTGCCCAGAAATACTGCATGAGATCATCTTCCAGTGTGAATGTATAAGGAAGATCCTTACAATTCTCGCTGTCATTTACCATTGTGGAGTCAGAATAAAATCTACCAGTAGAGGTTTAATACAGGTTGGGTATTATGAAGCCATTAAGAAGCAATGCTAGATACCTGTATTCATTGACATGCTAGGACATGAACGTGTATGTTTATGTGAAAAGACAAGTGTAAAGGTGGCATCTATAGCAGTTCAATTCTTTCTCGCATAGACTGTCCTTATGCCGCATGTTGCATTATATCTGCCACCCAGCAGTGGCCCGTCCTCCAGAGTGTTCCTCCTTGCTCTCCTCACTGCATTGGTCCTCTTGCTTAAAAAATTGAAATGTTTGAACTCCAGGTCTTTGTTATTTGATAAGCTGACTGAGATCAGGCCAGTCCATCTGTAGGTTTGATGAGATTGCCAACCTGTTGCTACTGCTATTTCTCAATAGAACAAAGATTCCTCTTCCCATTTTTAATCTTGGTTTATCTTAGTTATATCCTAAGATCTATCATTATAATCATATATTTTTAAAGACAAATTGCTTGTTCCTTTTTAGTTCTATAATGTAAAAGTTCCATTATGGTTGAATCCAACTGTCCAGTATAACTTTTCCACACCCAAGGGGGCAGAGTACTGCTGAGGGGGGAAAAAAAAAACAACTTTTAAGCCAGAGTAGCTTAATTTATACAAAATGATCCAACCTTGTCTAATAGTCTTACCACAGTTGGTTAATAAGTTTATTCTAGGCTTTCAAAGTTTAACTCTCTTGCTTTATAATTCATTGAGAAAATAGAAGATTTCAAATGAAAAACTCCCCTATTCTCCCAACAACAAACCTAAAAATACACTTCTTCAACATGTTTTCTCTTTTTTTACGCTTCTGTTAAAATTAATTCATTGTCCTGCCTCTTATCAATGGCCAAACCCTTCTGACTCCAAATTCTTCCTGTGTGCTTTCTCAGGGATTTAGTCACTCAATTGACCACTCTTTTTTAGCTGAAACATAAATAGTACTTTCTCAAACAGTCATTGATAACATTTTATAAACATAATTTAGAATTTCTCATTCTTAAAAAAAAAGAAAATCAGGAAACTCATTTGCTTCTCATATATCTCCAGCTTCCACCCTATTTCTTCTGGCTGTTGTTTTTCCTACACCAGTACTTGAAAAAATCATTTGTATATATTCTGTCATTAATTTCCTCTCCTCATTCTTCAAACTTTGCAATTGGGATTTCATCCAAACCGCTGCATAAAGCTGCTCTTGTCAAGGTCACTAAATTCAATTGCCCTGTATTTGTCTTCATCTTCTAACCTTGCAGCTTCATTGGACACATTTGATGGCTTTCTCCTATTTTAAAAAACTCTCTAGTCTTGAGTTACTTCTGACTTTTGTAGATCTTATGTGGACTTTTCCTATCTCTCAGACTATTGCTTCACAGTGTATGTTGAAGGCTACTTTACATCTTCCCAATCTTAATTTTTAAAAAATTCTACAGCCTCCTTCATTTCCTTGTATATCGGCCTCTCTTATAGTATTGTGTTATATCTCAGGGCTGTAAATAGAGTTTTAGACATAATAAAGATACTTTTGGTTGTATGGTCCAATGCTACTACTCATATCATCTTGGGATGCTGGTTGCCTCCAACAATAAAGTCAAGGTGGGAGTCAGATATTCATAGTGCTCTTCGGAAAGCCAGTTAAGAGCTATTTCAATTTTTATAGACGCCAAGGTAATGCACAGTTACCATTGTGATGGGGAATATGTTGGCTGCACAGGTGCCCGCCCTTTTTTGATATATGTGGTTGATGGCTTTAGCTGTGTGTGGCCTGGCTTGGCCCTTTCTCTCTTCTCTGGTGAAAATGTGCCCTTTGCTATTGTGAGTTTCATTCAGCATATTGTCATTGATCACCAGCAAGGCATTGAGGTGGGCTTTGAGGATAGAGATAATAATAACAGCCACCCTGGTATAAAATTTACTCTGTGTATGGCTTATTCCTAGGAAAAGGCAATGGCACCCCACTCCAGTACTCCTGCCTGGAAAATCCCATGGATGGAGGAGCCTGGTAGGCTGCAGTCCATGGGGTCACTGAGGGTTAGACATGATTGAGCAACTTCACTTTCGCTTTTCACTTTCATGCATCGGAGAAGGAAATGGCAACCCACTCCAGTGTTCTTGCCTGGAAAAATCCCAGGGACAGAGGAGCCTGGCAGGCTACAGTCCATGAGGTCACAAAGTGTTGAACATGACTGAGACACTAAACAACAACAAACAACAGCAACATTCTACATATAAGGGGACTAAAATTCAGTAAGACTTTGATTAGTTTCTGAAAGTCTAAAGACTGGTGCCTGGAAGAGTTGGCTTTGGACCAAGAAGATCTGACTCCAGAGTCCTCAAGGTTCCTAGCTGGTGAAAAGAGACAGAGCAAGTGCCACATTACGATGTGAGAGGCACCGGAAGAGAGGTTTAGAACATGTGTGAGCCCAAGAGGGGGAGGTCCTTACTCTGCCTGGGAAGGATTCCCAGAGGTGGTACCCTTTGCACGGTGGCGGTTGTTGTTCAGTCACTCATCTTGTGCAACTCTTTGCAACCCCATGGACGACAGCATGCCAGCTTTTCCTGTCCTTCACCATCTCCCAGAGAATGCTCAAACTCATGTCCATTGAGCCAATAATAGTGTCCAACCATCTCATACTCCGCCATCCCCTTCTCTCCCTGCCTTCAATCTTTCCCAGCATCAGGGTCTTTTCTAATGAGTCAGCTCTTAGCATCAGGTGGCCAAAGTTTTGGAGCTTCAGCATCAGTCCTTCTAATGAATGTTCAGGATTGATTTCCTTTAGGATTGACTGATTTGATCTCCTTTCAGTCCAAGGGGCTCTCAAGAATCTTCTCCAACACTGCAGTTCAGAAGCACCAATTCTTCAGCGTTCAACGTTCTTTATTGTCCAGCTCTGACATTCAAGCATGACTACTGAAAAAACCATAGCTTTGACTAGACTGACATTAATTACCAAAATAAGATCTCTGATTTTTAATACACAGCCTAGATTTGTCATAGTTTTTCTTCCAAGGAGCAAGTGTCTTTTAATTTTGTGGCTATAGTCACCATCTGCATTGATTTTGGAACCCAAGAAAATAAAGTCTGTCACTGTTTCCATTGTTTCCCTGTCTATTTGCCCCGAAGTGATGGGACTGAATGCCATGATCTTTGTTTTGAAATTAGATCTCTAGAAGGATAATAATACATTTCTGTCAGTGGAGTAGGAACACTTTCAGCAAAGGAGAAAATACACACACATTGCAGAGGCAGGAAGCACGGTAATCATGAGGCACAAGGTGGAGTCCAGAGTGGCTAGATATTAACCTGTGTTCATGCTACCGTGAGGAGACGGGTCAGTGTGATGCAAAGACACAGACTCAGCTTCAGTGCCAGCTTTGTCCAATGCAACATCCTTGCTAATCTTGATTACAGAATGTCCTTCTATGACAAAAATCTCTCAGGTTCTTCTCGGCTCATAAATTTTGTGGTTATGTAAAACTCCCAAGTATTTTATGCCCAAGTTCCAAAGCAAGACTCATGTATGCTGTAGAAGAACCCAGATGGCGTAACCCTCGTTCTGTGCCCCATTACTCAAAGCCTCAGGTCCTACTAAATATCATGTGAAGACAGAGTAAGCGGTGATCAAGTTCATCTGGGACTGGGGTATTTCTAGGGCTGTGCTATTTTTAGTGCAAAAATGAAAGTCCCAGGCAAACCAGGATGAGGTGGTTACTCTTTCTGCAGTCCAGTTAATGTGCCATGAGCTCGTAAAGCAGAGACAAGGTTCATGGCAAATCATGGTACATAGGACTCATCAGTATATCTGTATAGAATGATTTTGAGATAAAGCCATACTTATTTCAGTATTTTCATTAATTTTAAGAGTACTATTTGGCTTCTTTTAATCAGATCTGTGATGTCTGAGAAGCCTGATTCTGAGCTTAATACCATATTCTTCTACCTTTTTTTTTTCTCCCTATTTGATATGTTTTCTTGCATTTTAATTTCTACAAAGGAGACCT
>SJYF01000233.1:2462613-2472791 GCA_006410515.1 Procapra przewalskii | reverse complement strand
ATAGGTGTTACTGTTTTGTTTATGTAAAATAATTTTTAAACCCTGATATTAGCTATTTTAATCCCTTTTTCATGAAAAAAAATTCCAAAGCTAAGTAGTTAAAATTCTCCATTTTATAAAAGTGGATCCTAAACTTACACATATTTAATATTGTAAACATTCTCCACTTTTATTGAAATGTTACCCTCAGCATTTTTATTTTATTCCTTCCGCATCTCACAAACTGGATACATCTTTATTAAGACGCTAATTCTGCTGTGAGGAAGCCTTGGTATTTTAGAATTGTGTACAGTACTTTGGCCACCTCATGCCAAGAGCTGACTCATTGGAAAAGACTCTGATGCTGGGAGGGATTGGGGGCAGGAGGAGAAGGCGATGGCAGAGGATGAGATGGCTGGATGGCATCACTGACTCGATGGACGTGAGTCTGAGTGAACTCCTGGAGATGGTGATGGACAAGGAGGCCTGGCGTGCTGCGATTCATGGGGTCGCAAAGAGTCGGACACGACTGAGCGACTGAACTGACTGACTGACTGGCTGACTTAAAATTGAAGGCAGCCTTTCTCACTGAAGGCTTTTCATGGTTATAACATTATAATATTCTCTAAGGCTGATGGTTGGTTTTGGAGGTAGCTGACCAACTTATAGAACCTGAAAAGGAATAACTGTCCTCTCTTGTCTTTCTTTGTGATTTTTGTATGATCTCTGCAGTAACAGTGCTTATCTACACCCCTTCTAAATTCAGCATTATTTTTCCACCACCCTTGACCTTTAAGCAAAGTACCATGCTTTAAAATGGTAATCACTGCTTTAAGAACAAGGGACCAAGTGATACACAGCCAGAAATAAACTACTTAAATCCTGGAAAATGTTTCCAGTCCTTTGAAATTGTAGCACTCACTTCAATCCGAATCTGTTTCCTTCCACGTTGCATTAGACCTTTTTGATATGCTTTGTTTGTATTTGTCCCAATTTCTCTCTTCTTTTTATGTTTCCAAAGATTCTGATAAAAAGTCACGTAAAAATGTAAAATCCCTGATCAGAGGAGTTGCTTAAGAACTGTCTCAGCTGAAACCACCACTTTGGTGTAAGTGCTAGCTGCTTAACAAGTCAAGGGTGTGAGGATCTGTGAATAAAGAGAGAACATTTTGCCATGAATTATTCAGCTAACCATGGGATGCTGTTATCTCCACTCCAGTGGCTTTTAATTGCACATGTTAGAATTCTGCTTATCTGGCATTCAATTTGAGGCCAAGGTGCAGCTTGTCCAAGCAGAGAGGGAGGTGGGAAATAAGGATCCCATCAGATAGGCAGCTGTCATTCAAGAATGCATTCAGAATGTTTTTGTGACCAGAAAACTAGAAAATACATAGACATTGGCAATGGAAGGACTTGAGAATATGTAACATGAAGTTGTGTTTTTCTTTGATTTTGGTATATATTGCTGAATATTGAGTGCAAAGTAAACTTGTGTGTTTGCTACCTAAATCTATTGTATCTCCTTTGCTAGAGACCCAAGATTGATCAATCCTTGGAGTAAAGATGACACTTCACTCTTTAAGCCAGCCTCTCAGAGGACCTAATATTCTATCATTCTAAATGGAGTCTTGTGGCAATTTTGAGAAGCTGCTGGTTTTAATTTTTGAAAGTCTGTTTAAGATAGTCTTGTTAATCAAGCTAAATGATTTTCCGAAAACATTTTCCTCATCTCAGATTCCCAGAGGAGGTGTCTTTTGGCACCTGTGCTTTTCTCCCCACGACAATTTATGTACAAAATATCATTTAAAATATTTTGAGAAGATTTAATTTAGAACCTCTTTTATATATATCTCTCTCCCCATAATAGATGGCTTTTTTGTATTTCATATATCCATTTCCAGATTCAATTGCATATGCAACACACACTTTTAGTCACTTACCATCTGTTGTATACTGTGTGAAGTGTAGGGGATGTTGAGTTTACAAAGATCCACAGATAAGTCTCCTTACTTTATACAGCTCAAAGACTAGAGCAAAGGTAGACATATGCCTCTACAGGACTGTGTCTTTGTCACACATGAGCAGGTCATGCCAGACGCAGTGGCAGCACTATCGAGAGTGGGAGCACACGGGCTTCAGGGAAAATGGAGCAAGTGACAGAGAAGACCTCACTTGTGGTGAAACTCGATGGGTGCTCTTGCGTTTGTAAAGGTAACAAAAGAGGAAAGGGAAGGCATTCCAAACGGAGGGCAAAGCACAGATAAGGATTCAGAGCTCTGGCAGGCTTTGAGGTCTTGAGAGAATCGCAAGCCTTAAACGGCTTTGGGGTCGAAAGAGATTCATAAGTGAAGATGGCAAACAGTAAGTACAGAGTGTACGCAAGGTCAGGTACCAGATTATGAAGTGCTATGTGAAGTTGCTCAGTTGTGTCCGACTCTGCGACCCCATGGACTGTAGTCCGCTAGGCTCCTCCATCCATGGGATTTTCCAGGCAAGAACACTGGAGTGGGTTGCCATTTCCTTCTCCAGGGGATCTTCCCAACGCAGAGATCGAATCCAGGTCTCCCACACTGCAGGCAGGCTCTTTACCATCTGAGCCACCGGGACAGCCCTATGAAGTGCTGTGTATTTAGATATTATTCTGAGAGCCGTTTGAAGACTTTTAAGCAGAAGGGGTAGGATCAGATTTGATCAGATTTCTGATGGAGAAAAATTGTTCTGATGATTTCGTTCCTTCAGCAGTTGCTTTATGGGCTGACACCTTAAAAACTTCATGTGAGCATTCCCTAAGGTGCCAGACCTAAAAGGAAATGCAGAATAGCAGAGAGTTTGAAGTCAGAAGAACTAGGTCTTCTTTCGTGTTCTCTCATTTTTGCGGGATGTGCTATTGGGCAAGGTGCTCCTTCCCCGTTAGATGTAAGTTCCGTGTATGCCAAGAGCCTAAAACAATTCCTCATGTATAGGTGACTCTCTGTAATGTTTATGGAATAAATGGATGGATTTCCGAGCCTCTGTGTTCTTTTTACTAAGGTGAAGATGATTGAAGTCTGTTCTGAGGGTCATTTGGACGGTATGAAGAAAGCCACATGAATCTTAGTTAAGTGTAAGAATACTCTGTCCTCTTCAGGGAAAATATTACTGTTATTTGAACCAATATTGTGAGTCTGAGAAAACTATAGTGAGAGAGGAGAAGCCATGAGTCGGCTTGCAGGAAATTTCTTCTCCAGTGCTTTATTTTCTTGATGTTAATGGACTTTTCTTCATTGTTCTTCTACTTTGCTGTATCATTTTTTCCCTACATTTTTTTTAAATATTTATTATTATTATTATTTCCCTACATTACAATACTGTGTTTTGCCATACATTGACATGCATTGTTCACAGAGAGTCAGTCCCAGGCTTTTTTTTTTATTTTGTGGTTTCCTATAAATAACTATCACATTAGAATTTCTAGTTGTAATACTTCTCCAGAGCTTAAGAATGACAATTCAGGTGTTTTCTGAGTTGAATTAAATTAAATTGGATTAAACTGAATTTTTATTCAAAAACTTATACAGGAATAGGAATAAGAACCAATGTTACATTAACAATACTCTTTTTAAAACAGATATAGGATTTACTGTATAGTACAGGGAACTTGGCTCAATATTCTGTAATAACCTAAGTGGAAAAAGAATTTGAAAAACAATGGATACTTGTCTGGGTATAGCATAATCACTTTGCTGTATACCTGTAACTAACATACCCTTTTTAATCAATTAGACTCTACTCCAATATAAATTTTTTAAAACTTGTAAAAAAGAAATTGATGTCATAGAAATCATTTTAAAATACAAGTTAATTTAAGAGTTATACAGTCAAACATATCCACTAGAAGAATTTAGAAAAGGTCTTTGGAAGAAAAAGTGAAGTGAAATATAATATTAATACTTGGATATTATTTGTTTGGGAAGGAAAGCTTTTCATATCTGAAGTGTCCTCAAATTTAGGTGACAGTAATTAAGTTGACTTTTTAGGATAAGTTAAAAAAAAATCTTTCCATGATTTTGAACTTGGAGAACACTGGTAAATGGGAAGTGTTTCCTCTCAAAAGCCTCTCTCAAGGGGTTTCATCAATATTTGGGAGGATATTGTTCATTTAAGTGTTAATGTAATAGAAGAGCAATGATCTTGGGTCCTTTGCCTTTGATGCATAAACTACATCTTAAGCATCCTTGTTTTTATTAGTAAAAGATAAATATGCAACACTGGTTTTGACCTAAGCTTTTGTTGTATCTGTAGCTTATTTTCCTCCACTATTTCTTGTTTGGACCTTTTCTCTCATGCTTTTATTAAATTAGATAGTTTATTACAAAATTTCTTTGCCAAGCTTTTAAAAAACAGCCACAGTAAATTGATGACAGCAACCTATAGTGCCAGTCTCAATTTCCATGGCAACCATAATAAGCTCTACACATTCTCATAAAGAGGTAGAACCATTACTACCGTATAAGCACAAAGACCAATAAGGAATTAATGCACAAGCAAACAGTTATTATAACAGAAGTGATCAGGGCTGCAGTAGTCTTGCACTGAGTCTTTAATTTATTAACACAAACATTTTTATATCCACTGTAAAAATATAAGAAAAGCATAAACTATATAGTGATATAATTGTTGATTTAGAAATAAATGTTGCATATTACTTAGTATACACTCTTATGAGAATGTTTTCTCTGAATAAAATGGTATTTTAGTCTGGATGTCAGTGAATGTTTCTGTATAAGACCAAATAGAAAATATCTCAGGATTTGCAGGTCATATGGTCTTTGTTGTGACTAGTCATCATCAGTAAGACAAATGAATGTTGCTATGTTACAATAAAACTTTATCTTAAAAACAAACAATGAGCTGGGATTGCCCCTAGGCTGTAGCTTCCAACATATTTTTAGGTAGTTGAAGATTTTAACATATCATTCAATTTAATTTTTACTCTAATATAAAGTAAAGGTAATAATCATACTGTGCTCGGTTGCTCAGTCGTGTCTGACTCTGCAACCCCATGGACTGTAACCTGTCAGGCTCTTCTCTCCATGGAATTCTCCTGGCAAGAAAACTTAAGTGGGTTGCCATGCCCTTCTCCAAGGGATCTTCCCAACCCAGATCTCCTGCCTTGCAGGTGGATTCTTTACCCTCTGAGCCACCAGGGAAGCCCAATATTCATTCTAAAGATGAGCAAATGGAGATTTGGAGAATTTAAATAGCCCAAGGTCAGTCGGAATTGGAACACGAACTCAGTCTCCCTCTTTCTAGAGCCTGACTGCTAACCACTATTAACCGTTACTTGATGATAATAGCTAGCATAATAGGAGCTTAATGCAACAGCAGTATGCTAAACTGTTTGTGTCTGTTACTTCATTTACCTTATAAGATTTCTGTGACATAGGTGCAATTAGCATTCACTGTTGCAAAAGAGAAACCCACACCTGGGAAATCTAAGAAAATCTTCTGAGGTGAACCAAAAAAGTAATTCTTTTTCAAATTAACTTATTCTATTTCAATGACTGAACTAATAAAATCATTCTTTAAATGTGACCCCGTTGACATCACAAATACATAAAGGACCATGATTGCTTAAAGGATTTCCGAATTCTGGTGGATGCTTCCAGATTTGCAATGCTTATTTGTTAATCTGCACTCTTACTTTGATTGTAACTTCGTTTCCATTCACTCTACTTTATGAGGAGTAATTTCATGAAGAGGCAAAAAGTGTGATTGTGGTGTGCAGTTAATTAGAATTTCTAATTAAAATCGTCCTAAAAACAGCAACCAATGCCAATAGAAGAGTAATTACTAATCTGTAAATTAAGGAAATTGTATAGTGCAAGACTTGTTATCTTTTTTCCTATCGGAATGAAATATACCCAATTTAGATCAGCGTACCATGAAGAAAAGTATTTACCTTGAATGAAAGTAAAATACACATGGCAATATGGTTGAATTTAATCTGATCAAATATAATTCAGTTAAATCCAGGAGATTCTATAGCTGATAATCTTGACTCTTTCCTCCTGCCCCTCACCCCTTTGATTCCTTATTTTAAATTTTGTGCCATAAATTTGATTCTCTCAAATAAGGGCTCAGTAAACCTGAGGCTTTCACATTTGTATGCCTGTATGCAGGAGCACGTGTGTGTGTCAGTGTGTGTGTATGCATGTGTGTGCATGCACACCTGTGAGTGTGAGAGTGTGTGCTCCATGAAATATGGATGGGATTCTTAGCATGATACCTGATACTTAAGTGTTCAACTCTTGCTTCTTCCTTATATTTTAGTGACAATTATTTCCCTCATAATCTGATTTCAATAAGTCTAGGAAAGACTGGGAATTCACCTCATGGAGAGGAAGCATCTCTCAGGAGCATTTTCTTCCCTGATACTTAGTTCTAAGCCTTATGAACCCACTTGTAGATTTGTTGTTGAGGTTTTTAACCACTCTCCAGGTCATCTCAGGTGAGACAACCTCTTCTAACTCCTCTGTTCATGGAATTCTCCAGGCAAGAATACTGGAGTGGATTACCATTACCTTCTCCAGGAGATCTTCCCAACCCAGGGACTGAACCTGGGTCTCTTGCATTGCAGGCAGATTCTTTACTGTCTGAGCTACCAGGAAAGTCCTCTACCTTCAAAACTAGTTTTAATAACATGAGCATCATTCTGAGTTTCTGTCTCTGTTCATTCTATATTAGTGGATATGGTTATAAAAATAATAATTTGAGAAAGAAATCCTTTGCCTTTATTTCATATCAGTCAAAATACTGGGTTAAGCAGTCTGTAAAAGAAGCTAAGCTCAGTGATAGAATATGAACATCATATTTATTTTTAAGCATGCTAAAACATATTTTCACATTTAAAAGTTAATATACTTTATCTTTACAACAATTTTAGATTTACAGAAAAATTTAGCAGCAATTACATAGTTCTATATAATCTACCTCTGATACAAACACACAGGTTTCCCTGTTATTAATATTTGAATAATTATTTGAAATATTATTAACTAGAGTCCATTGTTAATATTAGGATTCGATCTTGGTGCTGTACAGTTCTATGGGCTTTGTAAAATACATAATGTGCCTACTTATTCCTACAACTTCCTTACCCTCAATCATCACTGATCCTTTTGCACTCTAGTTTTTCTTTTTCTAGAATATCATATAATTCAAATTATGCACTATGTAGACTTTTCGGTGTTGCTTCTTTCAATCAGTGATATGCATCTAAAATTCCTCCATGTCTTTTTTTCTCCAAAATTAAATTTTATTTAATTGGAGGCTAATTACTTAACAATATTGTCTTGGTTTTGCCATACATCGACATGAATCTGCCACGGGTGTACTCGTGTTCCCCATCCTGAACCCCCATCCCACCTCCCTCCCCATACTGTCCCTCTGGGTCATCCCAGTGCACCAGTCCCAAGCACCCTGTATCATGCATCGAACCTGGACTGGCAATCTGTTTCACATATGATATTATACATGTTTCAATGCCATTCTCCCAAATCATCCCACCCGCGCCTTCTCCCACAGAGTCCAAAAGACTGTTCTATACATCGGTGTCTCTTTTGCTGTCTCGTATACAGGGTTATTATTACCATCTTTCTAAATTCCATATATATGCATTAATATACTGTATTGGACTGGAAGAAACAAAAGCTGGAAGCAAGATTGCCAGGAGAGATATCAATAACCTCAGATATGCAGATGACACCACCCTTATGGCAGAAAGTGAAGAGGAACTAAAAAAACCTCTTGATGAAAGTGAAAGTGAGAGTGAAAAAGTTGGCTTAAACAACATTCAGAAAACAAAGATCATGGCATCCAGTCCCATCACTTCATGGGAAATAGATGGGGAAACAGTGGAAACAGTGTCAGACTTTATTTTGGGGGGGCTCCAGAATCACTGCAGATGGTAATTGCAGCCATGAAATTAAAAGACAGTTACTCCTTGGAAGAAAAGTTATGACCAACCTAGATAGCATATTCAAGAGCAGAGACATTACTTTGCTGACTAACGTCCGTCTAGTCGAGGCTATGGTTTTTCCTGTGATCATGTATGGATGTGAGAGTTGCACTGTGAAGAAGGCTGAGCGCCAAAAAATTGATGCTTTTGAACTGTGTGTTGGAGAAGAGTCTTGAGAGTCTGTTGGACTGCAAGGAGATCCAACCAGTCCATTCTGAAGGAGATCAGCTCTGGGATTTCTTTGGAAGGAATGATGCTGAAACTGAAACGCCAGTACTCTGGCCACCTCATGCGAAGAGTTGACTCATTGGGAAAGACTCTGATGCTGGGACGGATTGGGGGCAGGAGGAGAAGGGGATGACATAGGATGAGATGGCTGGATGGCATCACTGACTCAATCTCCGTGAGTCTGAGTGAACTCCGGGAGTTGGTGATGGACAGGGAGGCCTGGCGTGCTGCGATTCATGGGGTCACAAAGTCGGACACAACTGAACGACTGAACTGAACTGAACAGATACTGTATTGGTTTTTTTCTTTCTGGCTTACTTCACTCTGTATAATAGGGTCCAATTTCATCCACCTCATTAGAACTGATTCGAATGCATTCTTTGTAATGACTAATACTCCATTGTGTATATGTACCACTGCTTTCTTATACGTTCATCTGCTGATGGACATCTAGGTTGCTCCCATGTCCTGGCTATTGTAAACAGTGCTGCAGTCAACATTGGGGTACACGTGTCTCTTTCAGTTCTGGTTTTCTCAGTGTGTTGCCCAGCAGTGGGGTTGCTGGATCCCATGGCAGTTCTATTTGCAGTTTTTTAAGGAATCCCCACACTGTTCTCCATAGTGGCTGTACTAGTTTGCATTCCCATCAAGTGTAAGAGGGTTCCCTTTTCTCCACACCCTCTCCAGCATTTATTGCTTGTAGACTTTTGAATTGCAGCCATTCTGACTGGCGTAAAATGATACCTCACTGTGGTTTTGATTTGCATTTCTCTGATAATGAGTGATGTTGAGCATCTTTTCATGTGTTTGTTAGCCATCTGTATGTCTTCTTTGGAGAAATGTCTATTTAGTTCTTTGGCCCATTTTTTGATTGGGTCATTTATTTTTCTGGAATTGAGCTGCAGGGGTCACTTGTATATTTTTGAGATTAATTCTTTGTCAATTGCTTCATTTGCTATTGTTTTCTCCCATTCTGAAGGCTGTCTTTTCACCTGGCTTAGAGTTTCCTTTGTTGTGCAAAAGCTTTTAAGTTTAATTAGGTCCCTTTTGTTTATTTTTGCTTTTATTTCCAATATTCTGGGATGTGGGTCATAGAGGATCCTGCTGTGATTTATGTCGAAGAGTGTTTTACCTGTGTTCTCCTCTAGGAGTTTTATAGTTTCTGGTCTCTGTTTAGATCTTTAATCCATTTTGAGTTTATTTTTGTGTATGGTGTTAGAAAGTGTTCTAGTTTCATTCTTTTACAAGTGGTTGACCAGTTTTCCCAGCACCACTTGTTAAAGAGATTGTCTTTAATCCATTGTATATTCTTGCCTCCTTTGTCAAAGATAAGGTGTCCATAGGTATGTGGGTTTATCTCTGGGCTTTATATTTTGTCCCATTGATCTATATTTCTGTCTTTGCGCCAGTACCATACTGTCTTGATGACTGTAGCTTCGTAGTATAGTTTGATGTTAGGCAGGTTGATTCCTCCAGTTCCATTCTTATTTCTCAAGATTGCTTTTGCTATTCGAGGTTTTTTGTATTTCTATACAAATTTTGAAATTATTTGTTTTAGCTCTGTGAAAAATACCGTTGGTAGCTTGAATTGAATTGCATTGAATCTGTAGATTGCTTTGGGTAGTATACTCATTTTCACTATATTGATTCTTCCAATCCATGAACACTGTATATTTCTCCATCTGTTAGTTATCTCTCTGATTTCTTTCACCAGTGTTTTATTGTTTTCTATATATAGGTCTTTTGTTTCTTTAGGTAGATATATTCCTAAGTACTTTATTCTTTTCATTGCAATGGTGAATGGAATTGTTTCCTTAATTTCTCTTTCTGTTTTCTCATTGTTAGTGTATAGGAATGCAAGGGATTTCTGTGCGTTGCTTTTATATCCTGAAACTTTACTATATTCATTGATTAGCTCTAGTAATTTTCTGGTGGAGTCTTTAGGGTTTTCTATGTAGAGGATCATGTCATC
>SJYF01000233.1:2432061-2450867 GCA_006410515.1 Procapra przewalskii | reverse complement strand
AGTTACAAGCTTTATTTTCTTCTTGTGATGAAGACTTCCAAGATCTATTCTTAGTCAGTTTCAAATATACAATACAATATTATTGACTGGGGACTTTTTGCCAAAACTGACGTCTGTTGCCATAATGTATCTCTGGTTAGTAATGTGTTAACTATAGTCACTATGCTGTATGTGACATCCCTGTAACTTATAACTGGAGTCTTGTACCTTTAAGATATAAGGATCAGGGGACTCATCACATAGTTATAAAGAACCATGCAATATCAAGATTTACTAGGTTTACTAGGGGCTCTCATTCCCACAGAAGCAGTCTGATCTCCCAAAGACGTTTCTT
The DNA here is from genome assembly GCA_006410515.1 of Procapra przewalskii. Lineage (NCBI taxonomy): Eukaryota > Metazoa > Chordata > Mammalia > Artiodactyla > Bovidae > Procapra > Procapra przewalskii. The sequence continues at coordinate 2,450,533 of SJYF01000233.1, read as the reverse complement.
CATTCAGGCTTCCTCATATTTAGTTATTGTTGTCAGTACTATCAGCCGAGGATTGGGTGCATGCTTGGTTCTGCCTTCACAACTCAGTATTTCCAGCCTTCATGTTGTAAAAGGGGCCCGCCTCCACTATCCCTGTACCTTGGTCTCTCCCACACACAGCTTGGACAACAATCTTCATCCAGAAACCATGTGTGAGTTTCCAAAATTTAGGTAATAAATGGTGAACAAAGTCCAATCCAACATGGCATGCGTTAATTATGAGGTTAGTACACTTCTTCATTAGGATGCTGAGCACACACCTGGGAAAAACAAAGTACAAACTCAAAACCCTGAGGAAATGGCACAAATTGAAGGTGTGTCACCCAGTTAGGGACTGAGGCATTGCCAGCTGCATTCTCCAGCAGATGTTCATTTAGGCACGCGGAGTTGCTGCTGGGGAGGCATTTCTCTAGTTTTGATTCTCATAATGAACCTATTTAAACATCAGGTGGGGAGCTTTCCAGGTGTGAGATCACATTGTTGCTGAAGGACTGGTAATGAGGGACAATTTTCCTTGATTTACATATTTATATAATGTGCTATTAGAACCTTTGGCTAAAGACACCCCTCTGTGTCTGAGAAAAAAAAAAGTATTAACTTGATGGACAAAGGGTTTTAATTTTCCCTTCATTTAAATGGAAGCTATATACCAACTCCATAAGCCTGGAAACACTTTCAGCCAGGTAGCTGAGAGACCGTTGTTTTCAGCACTGACACTACCTCGGGATTCACTTTTTCATATATTGTAGGTTTGCAGTTTCCCATTGACTGGGGTAATTGGCAATTCCACTGAGCGAACCTTAAAAAAATCTGTTTTGCTCCTTAACTATAACATAATATAAAATCAGTATCAAATTTCTGTTCTGCAGCCATTGAAATGGCTTATTCCCAGAAATGTTTAGAGACTATAATAGTTTGGATCCAGATGTAGTTGCAGAACAGTCACTGAAAAATGCTTGTTTTCTTGCATATAATTCCAGCCTTCCACCTGTGTTAATTGCTAGTGACATTTTAGGTTGTTTTTCAATATTTTTGTGAGAACTGAAGCTTTACCAAGAGTATTATTGTGTCTCCCACCCAAGTGAATGCCAACTATTGATGTCTATGCTGATCTGTGAAGGAAATCTGTCCTCCAGTGGAAGGAATAGTAATGAGGTTAGGTATTTAATTGTAGGCTCTAGCGGCACTTAAGAGGGATCATCAGGAGTCTTGTAAATATGAATTATGACTCTTGAGTGGGCATGTGCATAGAAAGAGTTCACGTTTCTGTATCTGAGCACATCAACATTTGCGTGTAATTTCTTATGAGACATGCCAGAACTTAAGCTGTGAGTCAGTGAGTTACCGGAAGAAGCTAAGAGAGCTCCATATGGAGCTGAGGGATGAATTCTGAAGCCTGAAGGATACCAAAGAGGGAAGTCCCAGATTTACTGGCTACTCAGAATGTGGTCCGTGGACACGCGGCATTGACATCTACTCAGAGCTTGCTAGAAAAGTAGAAGCTCACTCTCTAGCCCAGTCCTATTGATTCATTTAACAGTCTGCCTAGGTGGTTCGCACAGCGCAAAACTCTGTTCACAAGGGATTACGGTACATCTTCGCTCAAACTGGACTGGAGTGGAACACCAGCTGGTTAGCATGGGGCACCTGGGATTTTGGTACTGTTGATGTTCAGTACCAGGTAGAGGCCAGGTTGGTGTTTCACTTGGACTTTGGACTGAGAAGTTGTAATGAGTTGTCAAGGGGTTGGGAGAGTCAGTGTCAGACAAAGAGGTCCCACACCTGTAGGGGCCACACAAAGGCTAGGAACCCAGTCAGGCTATAGTCTACCAGAATGAAAATCAGGGCAGTGGCACAGCCCAAAATGTTTGATTCAGAAGTGATCAAGGCATCAAAATAAAAGTGGCTTCAAGACTAAAGCTACATAGTCTGAGTTAGGGCTAGAGGATGCCTGGCATTCACCTGAGGTACCTGCATTTTCAACCATGGAGACCACATTATAGACTTTTCTCACTGGGGAAAGGCGTTCTCAGGCTCTGCTGGAACTCCAGCCTGGGTGATGGGTTTTCATGAGTCAGCCTGTTCAGCCTTGGGTGGTGGAACGTGGTGCATGCAACCTAATAAACAGTAGCTCCAAAATATAAATAGAAATAAACATAATTGCTCCCAGTCATAGGACTTTATAGAGAATAGGCTTCCCACCTTGCCATTTTCATAAATTAAATGGACAAAATGGTGCAAAATATTTTAAAATGAGGTCCAAGCTGGCAGCATCCCGTGATAAACATTTATAATTTTAATAAGATCTAAACTATGGTAACAACCAAAAAGTCAGCAAAGCCTGAAATCAGTAAACTCAATTGTATCCAAAGTCACATCCTGAGCAATTGTAATCCTCAGTGTCCTTAAGAGCGTTCTAATCCTCTGTGTATTTCGTTCTTTTAAATAAGCTGAAGTCTTAGTACTATTGACTTTCATTGATTATATCATTTCCTTAAACCCTTTTACCCACACTTTGAGGTAAATATTCTTAGCCTCACACTTCAACTGAGACTTACGGAGATTAAGGGACTTTCCCAGGGCCATAACATCTTCAGTAAAACTCAGCTTTTTCAAAAGTTTTTCTAAAGGTTTTCCAGAACACTACCATTTCTTATGAATTCCAAATGCTATTATGAATACATGTGTGAGATAATAGATGTTTAAATCAGGAACATTCCTTTTACTAGTCACTTTTCCATTTAATCACTTATATCATACAGGTCCTAGGAACCTGTAGATAAAAATAGAGTGATAGAAATGGTCCAAAAAACTGCTTCTCCAGCTTTGATCCCATCTGCCTTTCTCCAGTGCTAAACAGGTATTCAGGGGCATACTAGAGGACTTATCCATTGCACTCTATGATCAAATTCTATTCACTGTTATGGACTATGTGACTTTCCCTTCCTGTTATGCTCTGTTTTCTGTGGTCACTGTGTGACTTAATAAGGATAGACAAAACTATGGGAATAAATACACCCATGTATTTAATGGCTTAATAATATATGAGATTATTTATTTCTCCATAAAAATTCAAAGAGGTTCCAGATAAAGCAGAGGGCAGGGAAAATAGGGACCCTTGTCACACAATTGTTCAGGGGTTCTGAATGATGGCAGCTCTGCCATCTTTAGCATCTGATTGTTAAGGTCTCTCAAAAGATTGTCAGCCCAACCAATGAAAAGGAGAAGAAAATAGTGGCTGAGCACGTTTAGGGTGCTTTCCAGCGGCCAGTTGAGGAATGATACGGATGATGTCTCCTCACTTTGTATTGGCTAGAACTCAGTCACATGGCAAACCAAACTGCTAGACAGGCATAGGAATATAGTCCCTCTTGTTTCCAGCAAAGGAGGAACTAGATATTTTGTATCTGACTTTAGTTTTTCTTTATTTTTATTGGAGTGTAATTGATTTATAATGTGTTACATTCTGCTGTACAGCAAAGTGAATCAGTTATACACACACACATAGGCACCCACACATACATATGTCCACTCCTTTTTAGATTCTATTCCTTATTCATTACAGAGTATCAAGTTCCCTTTGCTGTACAGTAGGTCCTTATTAGTTATCTATTTATACACAGCAGTATGCTTATGTCAGTCCTTATATCCCAATTTATCCTCCCCCTTCCCTCCTGGTAACTATGAGATTGTTTACTACATCTGTAGCTCAATGTCTGCTTTGTAAATAAGTTCACTTGTACCATTGCTTTATATTTCACACATAACCAATATCACGTGATATTTGTCTGTCTTTGTCTTACTTTACTCAGTATGAAACTGAGTAGATCCATTCATGTTGCTGCAAATCGCATTATTTCATTCTTTTTATGGTTGAATAATATCCCATTTTATATATTAGTATGTATACCAGTCTTTATCCATTCCTCTATTAATGGATATTTAGGTTGCGCCCATGCCCTGGCTATTGTAAACAGTGCTGCAGTGAACAGTGAGGTGCATGTGTCTTTTGGGATTATGGTTTTCTCTTGGGATTATGGTTTTCTCTGGATATATGCCAAGGAGTGAGCTTGCTGGGTCATATGGGAACTCTGTTTTTAGTCTTTTGAGGAACCTCTACACTGTTCTCCATAGTGGCTGTGCCAGGTTACAGCATTTCTGATGAACTGGTGTTCTCTCGGATGCTGTCAGTATCCAGCTGGAAGCAGTGGTACCAAAATCTAGCAAAGGCAGTCACTGATACTGCTCATTCCCACAAGACAGCATCCACCACCAGCAGTGGTCTGGGCAAGACTGTGATGCCCAGTGCCAATGACAAGATGATCTTCACACAGCTAATCATACAGTGCCAATAAACCTTCCCCATATCCAGCTGAACTTTGGGCGATTGAAGAAAACAGGTCTTTGAACTCACACTGCTTTTACTGAACACCCCTGGCCTATGTACATATCTCAGTGTATGAATGTTGAGGGTTGAGGTTTGGCCTAAAGAAAGAGGGTTAGGGATAGAAATGTACTCTGTGCTGTATTCTAGCTGATCCTTCCATCTAGTGCTGAGGTTTAGTGGGTTTGGCTCAGACTTAAACACTTGCTTAATATCTTCTAGCCATTTGAAGAGCTTGGGGCCAGTGGGGCAGACTGATGCATACACAAAAAATTGCAAAGCTAAATTTCAGTTTTCTGTTCTTATTTTTTTTATTTCCTCATGTCTAGTTTTCTGGAATTCTGATGAGTCTGTCTCTTCTGTCTCTTAGTTGCACAGTCTAAGCTTGGACCCTACTGTTAGGGTAAAGATCAAGCTGGTTACAGAGTGGAAGAGTAGTAAATGAAGAGCACCGTGAGGAGAGCACCCTGCTGAAAGGCCAGTAGAAGTTTGTTTCCCATTGAGACATGGGCCAGAGACCTTGCTATTGATCTTATTGGATGGGATCCCCATTGGCCAAATATATGCCAACGAGGATTCGGTTGGTTCTGACAAACCATATTGTTTATAATATGAGCTTATATTAGACATGTCACATAGGATAGTAGAAATGTCACAGTCATTTGCATTTAGTAGCAACTCCCTTTATTTATAAAGAGAAACATTCTGTGGTGAAAATTTTTATAGGGTCACAACTGGGCTCAAGTTAATATGAATCACACTTCCTGAGTGACCGTGAATGAATTAACATTTGTAGGCTCAGTCTTCATGACTTAATATATGATCCATAATGATCACTATCATTATCGACTCTCTGTGATTTGAAAAAAATTGATGGATAGATACTTCCAAGAGAACTGTTTTTGTCTTCTTTCCCATATATCATTTAGTTCAGTTCAGTTCAGTCACTCAGTCGTGTCTGACTCTTTGCGACCCTATGAATCACAGCACGCCAGGCCTCCCCGGAGTTCACTCAGACTCACATCCATCGAGTCACTGATGCCATCCAGCCATCTCATCCTCCGTCGTCCCCTTCTCCTCCTGCCCCCAATCCCTTCCAGCGTCAGGGTCTTTTCCATTCAGTCAACTCTTCGCATGAGTGCCAAAGAACTGAAGTTTCAGCTTTAGCATCAGTCCTTTCAAAGAACACCCAGGACTGATCTCCCTTAGAATGGACTGGTTGGATCTGCTTGCAGTCCAAGGGACTCTCAAGAGTCTTCTCCAACACCACAGTTCAAAAGCATCAATTCTTCAGCGCTCAGCCTTCTTCACCGTCCAACTCTCACATCCATACATGACTACTGGAAAAACCATAGCCTTGACTAGATGGACCTTAATTGGCAAAGTAATGTCTCTGCTTTTGAATATGCTGTCTAGGTTGGTCATAACTTTTCTCCCAAGGAGTAAGCGTCTTTTAATTTCATGACTATAATCACCATCTGCAGTGATTTTGGAGCCCCCCAAAATAAAGTCTGACACTGTTTCAACTGTTTCCCCAGCTATTTCCCATGAAGTGATGGGACCAGATGCCATGATCTTCATCTTCTGAATGTTGAGCTTTCAGCCAAATTTTTCACTCTTCTCTTTCACTTTCATCAAGAGACTTTTTAGTTCCTCTTTGCTTTCTGCCATAAGGGTGGTGTCATCTGCACATCTGAGGTTATTGATATTTCATATATCATTAGATGCCACTAAATAATATATATAATTATATTATTGAGTATTTTCTAATCCATGTAATCATTTTATGAACAGGACTGTAATAAGACTATACAACTCTCTTAAATTTCTACTGCTGATGGGTCTACCCTGAAAGTTATAAAACTTTTTCATTTCTAAGTCAGATATTTAAGTCATATTTTTTAAGATTTTTGAAAATCCACTTTCCTGGAATAGATGATTTTCATTCCAGAACTAGTTTTTGTTTGATGTCAGATTCAGNNACCTTTGATTTATGCTTAAGTTGTTTTCTGAGGCTTGAAAGAATCACAGCCAGGTAGGAAAATGACTCTTGGCAAACTAATTTTCCAACTAAGAAACCCAAAGTGATGGATTGCTAGAATAATGGCCATAATATATGCTGAGGGTATGAAGGAGATACATGATTCCTTCAAGATGAATTTGAGTTTGTAAGAATCAAGCCTGTTTTTTTTTTATTAACTTTCTGCATACAAATAAAGTTAAACTATAACACCATCTCTACATAAATTCATGGTAGCCAAGTATAGCCAAAAGAGTTTCTAAGATAAGCCATTCAACTTCACAGTAATCCAAGTCTATGTACTAATGCCAAAGAAGCTGAAGTTGACTGTATGAAAGCCTACAAGACCTCCTAGAACTAACACCAAAAAAAAAAAAAATTCATCCTATGAGGAAGTCAAGAGATACATGGAATAACAAGCTAGTTTGGCCTTGGAATATAAAATGAAGTAGGGCAAAGGGTAACAGACTTTTGTCAAGAAACACACTGGTCATCGCAAAGGCCCTTTTCCGGCAGTGCAAGAGAAGACTACATATGTTCATCATCAAATGGACAATGCCAAAATCAGATCAATTATGTTTTTTGCAGCTGAAGATGGAGAAGCCTTGTACAGTAAAGAGAAACAAGATTTGGAGCTGACAGTGGCTCAGATCATGTACCACCTCTTACTGCAAAACTCAGATTTAAATTGATGAAGGTAGGGTAAACCATGAGGCCATTGAGGTATAACCTAAATCAAATCTTTTATGATTATACAGTGGAGGTGATTAATATATTCAAGAGATTAGATCTGGTAGACAGTGCCTGAAGAACTATGGACAGATGTTTTTTAACATTTTTCAGGAAGCAGTGACCAAAACCATCTCAAGGTAAAAGAAATGCAAGAAGACAAAGCAGAGACATTACTCTGCCAACAAAGGTCTGTCTAGTGAAGGCTACGGTTTTTCCAGTGGTCGTGTATGGATGTGAGAGTTGGACTGTGAAGAAGGCTGAGCGCCGAAGAATTGATGCTTTTTAACTGTGGTGTTGGAGAAGACTCTTGAGAGTCCCTTGGACTGCAAGGAGATCCAACCCATCCATTCTGAAGGAGATCAGCCCTGGGATTTCTTTGGAGGGAATGATGCCAAAGCTGAAACTCCAGTACTTTGGCCACCTCCTGCGAAGGGTTGACTCATTGGAAAAGACTCTGATGCTGGGAGGGAGTGGGGGCAGGAGGAGAAGGGGATGACTAAGGATGAGATGGCTGGATGGCATCAGTGACTCGATGGACGTGAGTCTGAGTGAACTCTGGGAGTTGATGATGGACAGGGAGGCCTGGCGTGCTGCAATTCATGGGGTCGCAAAGAGTCAGACACGACTGAGTGACTGAACTGAACTGAACTGAACTGAAGGAGGCTTTACAAAAAACTGAGGAAAGATAAGTGGAAGGCAAGGGAGAAAGGGAAAGAGAAACCCAACTGAATGCAGATTTCCAGAGAACAGCAAGGAGAGATAAGACCTTCTTAAATGAAACACTAAAAAAACAAAAAAGGGAAAAGGATAAAACAGGAAAGAATAGAGATCTCTTCAAGAAAATTGGTGATATCAAGGGACTATTTCATGCAAGGATGGGCATGATGAGGGACAAAATTGAAAGGACCTAACAGAAGCAGAAGAAATTAAGAAGAGGTGGCAAGAATACACAGAAGAACTGTACAAGGAAGGTCTTAATGACCCAGATAACCATGATGTTGTGCTCAGCCACTCACCTAGAGCCAGACAGCCTGGAATGTGAGATCAAGTGAGCCTTAGAAAGCATCACTACAAACAAAGCTAGTGGAGGTGACAGAAATCCAGCTGAGCCATTTAAAATCCTAAAAGATGATGTTAAAGTGCTACACTCAACATGTCAACAAATTTGGAAAGGTCATTCGTGGCCACAAGACTGGAAATGATCAGTTTTCATTCCAATCCTAGAGAAGAAGAGCAGCAAAGAGTGTTCAGTCAGACTGCCATACAGCTGTCCTTATTTCACATGCTAGTGAAGTTACTTTAAAGATCCTTCAAGCTAGGCTTCAACAGGCCATGAACTGAAAAATTCCAGATGTACAAGCTTAGTTTGAAAGAGGCAGAGGAAATCAGAGATCAAAGTTTCAACATTCATTGGATCATAGAGAGAGCAAAGGAGTTCCACAAAAATATCTAGTTTTGATTTATTGACTATGCTAATGCTTTTGACTGTGTGGATCACAAAATGCTGTGGAAAATTCTGAAAGAAATAAGTGTATAAGACCACATTACCTGTCTCTGAAGAAATTGTATGCAGATAAAGAAGCAACAATTAGAACTGAATGTGGAACAATGACCTGGTTCAAAATTGGGAAATGATCATGTCAAAGCTGTATATTATTACCCTGCTTAATTTCTATGCAGAGCACATCATGCGAAATGCCAGGATGGATGAATGACAAGCTGGAAGCAACATTGCTGGGAGAAATATCAACAACCTCAGATATGCAAACGATAGCACTCTAATGGCAGAAAGTGAAGAAGAACCAAAGAGCCTCTTGATGTAGGTGAAAGAGGAGAATAAAAAAGCTGGTTTGAAAGTGAACATAAGAAACAAAGAAACAAACAAACTAAGATCATGACATATGGTCCCATCACTTCATGGTAAATAAAATAGGGAAAAGTGGAAGCAGTGACAGCTTTTATTCTCACTGCAGATGGTAACTGCAGCCATGAAATTAAGACATTTACTCCTTGGAAGGAAAACTATGACAAATCTAGACAGCGTATTAAAAAGCAGAGACATCACTTTGCTGACAAAGATCTGTATAGTTAAAGCTTTCAATTCTTCAGAGTCTCTTGGAATGCAAAGAGATCAAATCAGTCACTCCAAAAGGAAACCAACCCTGAATATTCGTTGGAATGGCTGATGCTGAAGCTGAAGCTCCAATACTTTGGCCACCTGATGCAAGGAGCCAACTCACTGAAAAAGATCCTGATGCTGGGAAAGATTGAAATCAGGAGGAGAAGGGGATGACCAAGTATAAGATGATTGGATAGCATCACTTACTCATTGGACATTAGTTTGAGCAAACTCTAAGAGATAGTGAAGGACAGGGAAGCCTAGCATGATGCATTCCATGGAGTCACAAAGAGTTGGACATGATTCACTGACTGAATAACAATAAAATATCTGAGAAATGTCATAGTAGTAAGGCCTTTATTTCCTCAGTATTGTTGCCATAATGTATCTTATAATTATTGAGGTACAAAAATGTCTCAAATTTAATTTTAGAATTTTATGATGTTTTGTTAGCTGTATCTGGGCTTCCCAGGTGGCTTGGTGGTAGAGAGTCCACCTGCCAGGTCAAGAGATGTGGGTTCAATCCCTGGGTCAACAAGATGCCCTGTAGAAGGAAATGACAACCCACTCCAGTGTTCTTGTCTGAAAATTCCATGGACAGAGGAGCATCACAGGCTACAGTGCCTAGGCTGGCCAAGAGTCAAACATGACTGAGCACACACCCATGTCCATAAGTATCTAGTTCTAGTATTCAAATATTTCTAATGCCAATGGTTATTTTTTATGTTTCCCATGTATGGGTCATGACTTACAACTCCAGAAAAGAGCATACCAACTATTATATTAACCTCTTCAAATTAATTAGGGTAACTTCCACATCTTCTGAGCTGTGTACACATATGTATATATACACAGGATACATACATACATATATATATATCCTATTTAATCCCATTTTATAGATGGAACAAACGTTATATTTTGAATTATATTGTATGTGATTTGGTGAAGCTAGACAGCAAATCCAGGATATCTACCTTCGGAAACTGAGCTCTGAATCTTGATGTTGTCCCACCTCTATTGGCAGCTATGATGTGCACAGATTATGTACATTTTGTATGATTTCTCTTTCAATAAGAGTGATAAAACAGTTTCAAGTTAAAATTATATACATGAGGCACAGAAATGTGATGTCTAACAGTTAGAAGTGGCTTTGGTGCATTAAAGACTAGCTCAGTCTTCTTAGAGCATGGCAAAAAGAGGCATCTTCAGAAAAATGGGTATATAATTGAAGTCATCTTCTTCATCATCAACAACATCATGTGTTCCATAAATGTTCAAAATATTTTCTAGGTATAGAAATAATATAAATAATACCAATTTGATTCTATGTGGTTGTCTGCCTCAGTCTTATGTTTAGTGATAGAGAAAATTATTCTTGTCCAGAAATGCCAGAGCCTTTACCCTTGAGGTGATAATAAAGCACTTACTAAATTGGAGTGTGGTGCATATGAGCAAGTCTTTAAGGAGACTTGAACTTAATCCTCAAATTTTAATAATGCACAACATCTAATCTTCTTAGGCTGAGGGCGGGGCCCAGTTCCTCTGGTTAGCAAGATTTTCCATGTCAAATAGGGTCTTCTCTATATAGAGAAGAGCTGTAAGGCAAAGTGTTAATCAAGGAGCCTTGGAATGCAGGTGAACAGAGAGCAAATTCAGCAACAAAGTCATTATAATAGAAGGCTGAAAAGAATGAACCTGAAATCACCCAGACCAGAAGACAGGCTAGTCTATAATAGATCTGCATAATAAAGTCAGAATAAATCAGGAAAAAGAAATGCAAAAGGGCAAAATGGTTGTCTAAGGAGGCCTTAGGAATAGCTGAGAAAAGGAGAAAAGCATTAAAGGCAAAGGAGAAAAGGAAAGATATATCCATTTGAATGAAGTTTCAAAGAATAGCAATGAGATAAGAAAGCCTTTCTCAGTGATCAGTGCAAAGAAATAGAAGAAAACAATAGAATGGGAAAGACTAGAGATCTCTTCAAGAAAATTAGCGATACCAAGGGAACATTTCATGCAAATTTGGGCACAATAAAGAATAGAAATGGTGTGAACCTAACAGAAACAGAAGATATTAAGAAGAAGTACAAGAATACACAGAAGAACTGTACAAAAACTATCTTCAGGACCCAGATAATCACAATGGTGTGATCACTCACCTAGAGCCAGATATCCTGAAATGCAAAGTCAAGTGGGCTTTAGGAAGCATTACTACAAACAAAATTAGTGGAAATGATGGAATTCCAGTTGATCCATTTCAAACCCTAAAAGATGATGCTGTGAAAGTACTGTACTCAATATGTCAGCAAATTTGGAAAACTCAACAGTGGCCACAGGACAGGAAAAGGTCAGTTTTCGTTCCAGTCCCAAAGAAAGGCAATGGCAAAGAATACTCAAACTACCACACAATTGCACCCATCTCACACGCTAGTAAAGTAATTCTCAACATTCTCCAAGCCAGGCTTTAGCAATACGTGAACCGTGAACTTGCAGAAGGTCAAGCTGGTTTTAGAAAAAGCAGAGGAACCAGAGACCAAATTGCCAACATCCACTGGATCATCGAAAAAGCAAGAGAATTCCAGAAAAACATCTATTTCTGCTTTATTGACTATGCCAAAGCCTTTGACTATGTAGATCACAACAAACTGGAAAATTCTTCAAGAGATGGGAATACCAGACCACCTGACCTGCCTCCTGAAAAATCTGTGTGCAGGTCAAGAGGCAACAGTTAGTGTTGTAGCCGTGTGTTCCAGGAAACAAACTCACTCAGGAGGACAATGCAGATAGCAGAGTGCAGTTTACTACACCAGTGGGCCCAAGGCAGGGTCTCCTCTTAGCCAAGGATCCCGACAAGTTTTTGTGAAAACCTTGTATACCCTAAGTGTACTTGCTCAAACCCACCTCCCCAAATTCCTTGAGACTAGCCTGGAAAAGGTAAAAGAGAGATACGATCAACATTAACCCATGATTCATGTGTCACAAGACTAGATAAACAGTGGACATTTATCAATAGGACTGTGGTCATATCCCGATAAACATAATGGAATTTAATTAGCATATTCTTTTAGGCAACAGAGAGTCCAAGTCCTGAGGCTCTTTTATCCAGGATAGTCTGGTTTAACATTGGTATGCCATTTCTATAGACACTGGGCACAAAGTTCAGAGTCCACTGGGAGGGTGACCATGTGTGTCCCTAATGTTTGCAGCCTGGCTTAAGATGGAGTCCAGCTCTGTCTCTTTCCTCCTTCATTAGAACTGGACACGAAACAACACCCTGGTTCCAAATCAGGAAAGGAGTATGCCAAGGCTGAATGTTGTCCCTCTGCTTATTTAACTTATATGCAAATACATCACGAGAAATGCTGGGCTGGATGAAGCTCAAGCTGGAAAGAAGATTCAGTTCAGTTCAGTCACTCAGTCATGTCCGATTCTTTGCGACCCCATGAATCACAACATGCCAGGCCTGCCTGTTCATCACCAACTCCCGGAGTTCACTCAGACTCACATCCATCGAGTTGGTGATGCTACCCAGCCATCTCATCCTCTGTTGTCCCCTTCTTCTCCTGCCCCCAATCCCTTCCGGCATCAGAGTCTTTTCTGATAAGTCAGCTCTTTGCATGAGTTGGCCAAAGTACTGGAGCTTTAGCTTTAGCATTATTCCCTCCAAAGAACACCCAGGGCTGATCTCCTTTAGAATGGACTGATTGGATCTCCTTGCAGTCCAAGGGACTCTCAGGAGTCTTCGCCAACACCACAGTTCAAAAGCATCAATTCTTCGGTGCTCAGCTTTCTTCACAATCCAACTCTCATATCCATACATGACCACTGGAAAAACCACAGCCTTGACTAGATGGACCCTTGTGGGCAAAGTAATGTCTCTGCTTTTCAATATGCTATCTAGGTTGGTCATAACAAGATTGCTGGGAGAAATATCAGTAACCTCAAATGTGCAGATGACACATTTATGGCAGAAAGCAAAAGAAGAACTAATGACCCTCTTGAAAGTGAAAGAGGAGAGTGAAAAAGGTGGCTTAAAATTCAACATTCAGAAAACTAAGATCATGACATCTGGTCTCATTACTTCATGGCTAATAGATGAAGAAACAATGGAAACAGTGAGACTTTATTTTGGGGGGCTCCAAAGTCATTGCAGATTGTGACTGCAGCCATGAAATTAAAAGGCACTTGCTCCTTGGAAGAAAGGTTATGACCAACCTAGACAGCATATTAAAAACAGAGACATTACTTTGCCAGCAAAATAGTCAAACTGTGTAGTCAAAGTCTGTGTAGTCAAAGTTTGGTTTCTCCACTAGTCATTTATGGATGTGAGAGCTAGACTACAAAGCTGAGCACCAAAGAATAGATGCTTTTGAACTGTGGTGTTGCAGAAGACTTGAGAGTCCCTTGGACTGCAAGGAGATTGAATCAGTCCATCCTAAAGGAAATCGGTCCTGAATATTCATTGGAAGGACTGGTTCTGAAGCTGAAACTCCAATACTTTGGCCACCTGATGTAAAGAACTGACTCACTGGAAAATCCCCCTCATGCTGGGAAAGATTGAAGGCAGGAGAAGAAGAGGGCAACAGAGGATGAGATGGTTGGATGGCATCACCGACTCAATGGACATGAGTCTGAGTCAGCTCTGGGAGTTGGTGATGGACAGGAAGGCCTGGTGTACCACAGTCCATGATGTTGCAAAGAGTTGGACAAGACTGAGTGACTGAACTGAACTGAGGTCAGTATTATCCTTGTTAAATAACCACACATCCTTTTATCAAGATTATGTTCTCTCACCAGGTGAACTCAGTTAAGTTCAACTAAAGGGTATTAAAGAGGCAAGCCCCCTTCATTCAGGTAGGATCTAGATAGTAAAGGAGAAAATGGTGGAAATGTTGGACAATAATATTAACAAGGGTCAAGACTGGGAGGTAGAGTTTCTAGAGGACTTTCACCAGATTTTCAAAGCACTGTAAAGATCAGGCATAGAGGAGTCATTTGTTATATGCCCAACAGTGGTTATCATCACATTTTGTGTTCGTATCATGTACATGTCAGACATCTTATTAAAGGTAATTTGTGGAATGTAGCCTACGAGGCTCCTCTGTCCATGGGTTCTCCACACAAGAATTCTGGATTGGGTAGCCATTCCCTTCTCCAGAGAATCTTCCTATACTGAACCCAAGTCTCCTGCCTTGCAGCCAGGTTCTTCACTGTCTGAGTCCCCAAGGAAGCCCCTAACATACACGTAGACATGTTCTACAGTAGTTAGAAAACCTTTGTTCTATGGCTCAGAAAAGAGACCACTCTTCAAAATACATGATTTGCTGTACTTTATGGTGAGCAGAATACTTGTTCACTTTTGAAAAGTTCACCTTCATTTGAGAAGAACATTGGCTGCATTATTTTATCCCAGTTCATTAGTGGTTCCCAAAGAAGTGTTCCTAATTGCTTGTCCAAGAACTATTGGAGCAAATAGTTTCTGCCTTGTGTCTGCTGGTCACTTCAACTCTTCTTGTAGAAGAAGAAGTAAAGATTTCATACATCTCTTTTCCTCCCAATGTCCCCAACCCTGTGATCTAAACTCATTGAGATCCATGCATACAAAGTATAGACAATCCAATTTGAGAAACATTTAAAATAATTTTTTCCACATATTTCAGATATTCTTTCCTTCTATAACTCTTTCCTATGTCTAGCTAGATTGCTGGATCCTAGTTACACAGTTTTCCTCAGTTCCTGGATCTATGAAAAATATATTTTATCTACCTGTGGCCCTCAGAACTTCTTGGATCCATCTGTGTTCTTACTTTCTGGTTTCATTTGCTTTTGCCTTTGGACCCTGTAATGGTCAGATGTCTTCCATAACAGAAGAATAATTATGTGTAAGAGACACTCAGTTTACTTTTTACGACTCCAGAGTTTATTGAGTAGCTGCTCTAGGGAAAGAAAGAAAAAAAATGCTTTCATTTGTGGGTTATTAATTGCATTTTAATACTATCTTACCATAAATACTTGAATAATACTTACTTTGTAGAAGGAACTTATTAAATACTTAGCAAATTAACAAATGAATGAATGAGTAAATGAATGGTATTCAGATTATGCTTATGTTTAAATACCTGTGATTTCCTTGGGTTCCTCCACTTGATTAAAATAAGCATGCTTGCCTACAAAATGAATCTTCTGCTGACTCCTAGAGAATCCTGTACAACTGGTAAGAGTCTAAGACCCTATTATCACAGGGTCAGGAGCCACATAACCAAAATACTGCTGTTCTCCATTCAGTGCTTCAAACTGAGGAAGTTGAGTCAGAGTAGAATTGAAATGGAAGACTGAAGGGCCACGTGCTTTGGGGGAGATTCATGATTGGCAGTTGCATCATGGTAGGTATTGCTGAGCAAAAACGATGAAGATTTTGGTGAGGCAGGGAAGAGATGTCTGTCTGATGTCTGTTCCCTGAGGTGGGAGGGGAAGGTTTGACTTCTTCATGATGACTGGGCTCATTTTAGTCAGGAAAAGTCGGTTGGATGAAAAATTCAAGCCCTGAGGTAACACACTCAAGTAGTCCCTGGAGAGGATGTGAGTTGGACAACTTATTTAGCTACAGTCCACACAGAACAAAAGGAAAGAATTTAGGAGTCTGATTTTAATCTATTAAAGGTGTCCAGCCCACTATCTTCTTCTTGCCTCTCCTCATAAATACATACCCTCCTGAGGGGATATAAGATACATAATCAGAGAACAGAGGTCAGTTTATTGCAGTGCAAATCTGACTGTGTCTTCAAGAAAGCAGTGGCAGCAGTCCAGAGGAAGAGACTGTGAAAGTCAAAATATAAATATAGCCAATGATTTCAAATTCCTTTGTTTCCTTCCCTTCAGTTATGTTTCTGACTCCCGAGGAAGGCTTTGTGGTGCCTTAACTAGCTATTGAATTTATTGTATACACTTCCTGGCATTCTTCCCTCCCATGGCTCTTTCTGACACCAGAACAGTATCATCTTTCAGCACTTTTGGCTTTGTTTCTGAGAGTGATTTTCTTCCTTTCCTCCTCCTTACCCTATAGGTCTTAACAAAATAATTTCCAGCATTCAGTTTAGAGTCTTAATTTAAAGTGATCAAAGGGATTGCCCCCAAATCTTAAGCAACCCTAAAGAAACAGTGAGACCTATGAAAGTGTGTTCTCTTCTATGTATGTTTGTGTGTGCGATGAATGGTAAGGGAAATCTAGAAACAGGTTGAGTAGGAGGGATTTGGCAATATGCATGAGACTAGCGTGAGAAGATAGACTGAAGCTCATAATAGATTTCTAACAATTTCCAAGTCATGTATTCGAATAAAGGCAGACTTACAGAGGAAATAATGGAGAACTTTCCTGTGGCTCTTAAAATGTTTTATGTATTTCTTTCACTAAATGAGAAGGTAGATTAGCTTTGGGGGCTTCCCTGTGGCTCAGAAAGCAAAGAATCTGCCTGCAATGTGGGAGATCAGTGTTCAATCCCTGGGTTGGGAAGATCCCCTGGAGAAGGGAATGGCAACCTACTCCAGTATTCTTGCCAAGAGAACAAGAATGTCCAGGTCCATGGACAGAGGACCCACGTGAGCTACAGTATATGGGGTTGCAAAGAGTCATACATTGGGGAGGGTAGGATTATGAAGAAGTTTATATACATGTGAAAAGTTTTGCTGTGGAATAAGTGATTGAGTATCTTTTCTACTCAAGGCCATGGAGAAGGGCAGCAACAGAGCCACTCTGTGTGAATGTCCTTGTTTGATATTTGTCCTCTGTGTTTAGGGGCCATGGGGAAATTTGTCTGACTTACCCTTGAGAAGGCTGAACATACCCTGACCCCAGTATACAGGGCTAATTGCAAATGGAAAAGTCACTGTATGCAATCAATTCTGATGATAGATTGAAGGTTAAAATCTCATGCCAGAAGTAAATCTTGGCATAGGTTTTATCAGCCTGGAATTATTTTTAAGAAATTATATTTATGAATGATTGTGTTAGGCTAGTGAAATTCCAGCAGTAAAATGCGAAGAAATGAATACCAGAGGAAGAGATTTGGGGGCAACCAGGAGAAGCAGCTGAAGATGAGGAAATGTCCATGTCATGGAAGAATGGTCAGAGAGGAGTCAGCCAGAATACCTCCAAAGACTTAGGCAAGTTCCTACAGAAGAAATGAGACAGTTTTGAAACTTCTTGACAGTAACTGTCAAGCACATGATTCTCTACTATCTGCAACTTACCCAGCTGCTCTTCTTGCCTTTCACACTCTGCTAGTGTCTGAATGATGAAGGCAGTTGCCATGAGAGGGAGATGCTGAGCAAGAGTAAATGATGACAGAGTAAAGGATAGGTTGAATGTATGAGGAAGGTATTTCACGGATTCAGTATAGCTTCATTATTGATTAGATATGAGTGATATAAGAGGAAAAGGGTAGGGGCAACACACAGATGTCTGTTTGGGTCCACTGGGTAGATGTTGTCCCTGTCCAAGTTACTAAGAGAATAGTTTTGGTGGGGATGATAATGCATTCCGTTAGAATCATGGTATGTTTGATCTGCTCCCTGAGTTTGTGATGGACAGGGAAGCCTGGCGTGCTATAGTCCATGGGATTGCAAAGAGTCAGACATGACTGAGTGAACTGACTGACGACTGAAATTTGATCTATTGGAGGAAGATATCCAACAGGATAGAAAATCTGCCCTACTGATACCATTTTCGGAGAAGGCAATGGCACCCCATTCCAGTACTCTTGCCTGGCAAATCCCATGGATGGAGGAGCCTGGTGGGCTGCAGTCCATGGGGTCGCGAAGAGTCGGACACAACTGAGCGACTTCACTTTCACATTTCACTTTCATGCATTGGAGAAGGACATGGCAACCCACTCCAGTGTTCTTGCCTGGAGAATCCCAGGGACAGGGAAGCCTGGTGGGCTGCAAGCCTGGTGGGCTGCCATCTATGGGGTTGCACAGAGTCGGACACGACTGAAGCGACTTAGCAGCAGCAGCAACTGATACCATTTTAAGAATCAATCATAGGTACTTCCCCGGTACTCCAGTAGTTAAGACTCCACTCTTAAATACCACAGGAGGCACGGATTTGATTCCTGGCTGGGGCACTAAGATCCTGCATGCCACACAGCTTGGCCAAAATATATATATATATATATATATA
>SJYF01000233.1:2421737-2432029 GCA_006410515.1 Procapra przewalskii | reverse complement strand
CACACATATATATACATATATATATATATATATATATGAGTCAATGATAACTGAAAACTTTTCCAGTGAATTAAATCATCTGGAGAGACAACAGTGAACAAAGAAAAGACTCTGCCTGAACCTTGCGGAAAGCCTCTGTAAATAGAGAGTTGCTCTAGGGATTCCCCTATTAATGGTTAAGTTGTTCAGTCACTTGATAGAAACTGGTGCTGTAGATGTCATATGGGAATTTTACTTCTTCCTCTACTCTCCCCTGCATTAAAACAAAAACTTTGGGAATGTTAGGGGTAGAATCAAGCCTAGTTTCTGGTTCCTTAAAGTATCTGCTATCTGTACCCACCATGGTGGTGTCTTCTCACTTCCGGGTATGTTGTCCCAGTGTTGGATTAAGCCCTGCTATGGCAGGGCTTTGTCTCACGGTTTCCACTTGGTATAGGTGCCTATGCTCATAGACCTCCTTCAGCAACTGCTTCAAAAACCTAATCTGCTGGTTCAGAGAGAGAATCTCCATCAGCTTCTTCAATAACCCAGTGTTCTATACAAGTTAGGAGATGCAAACTCTGTCAATACATTCTTAAAAAAAAAAAAAAGAACAACAAAACAACTTTTTATTCTATGTTCATTTCAGTTCAGTTGCTCAGTCGTGTCCGACTCTTTGCGACCCCATGAATCGCAGCATGCCAGGCCTCCCTGTCCATCACCAACTCCCAGAGTTCACTCAAATTCATGTCCATCGAGTCGGTGATGCCATCCAGCCATCTCATCCTCTGCCGTCCCCTTCTCCTGCCCCCAATCCCTTCCAGCATCAGGGTCTTTTCCATTCAGTCAACTCTTCACATGAGGTGGCCAAAGTATCAGAATTTCAGCTTTAGCATCAGTCCTTCCAATGAACATCCAGGACTAATCTCCTTTAGGAGGGACTGGTTGGATCTCCTTGCAGTCCAAGGGACTCTCAAGAGTCTTCTCCAACACCACAGTTCAAAAGCATCAATTCTTCAGCACTCAGCCTTTTTCACAGTCCAATTTTCACATCCGTACATGACCACTGGGAAAACCATAGCCTTGACTAGACGGACCTTTGGAGTATAGCCAATTAATGTGTGATAGTTTCAGGTGAATAGCAAAGGGATTCAGCTATGCATAGATATGTATCCATTCTTCCCCAAACTCCCTTAGTTTAGTGCTTTGTGAAAAAGAAAAATGCAATGGGCAGGCATCTTCTGATGAACACCATCTTCGTGTTTGCATCACTGAATTGATTGCAGGCCATCTAGTATAAATTATTTTATGCTGTTGGCATGTGGATCATGTCTCCCTCATTCCCAGCACAGACACAGATTTATCCTATTATTAAATGCCTCTGGCATTTAATTATAATTCCCTTACCATATTTCAAATAATTATTTACTTATATTCTTAAAATCTTATTTAAATGTATTTTATTATATGTTAAATTTTTGAAGTTATAAATAAGTTACTATCCTGTTTCTGGGGCATCCCTGTTAGCTCAGTTGGTAAAGAATCTGCTTGCAATGCGGGAGACCTGGGTTTGATCCCTGGGTTGGGAAGATCCCCTCGAGAAGGAAAAAGCTACCCACTCCAGTATTCTGGCCTGGAGAGCTCCATGGATTGTATAGTCCATGGGGTCCATCCTGTTTCTTCAGTTAGCACTATATTGTAAATACTTTTCTGGGTTTGTTCATAGATATAATAGTTTCTGTTGTTTAGTCACTAAATTACGTCCAACTCTTTCACGACCCTATAGACTGCAACCTTGCAGGCTCCTCTGTCCATGGGGTTTCCCAGACAAGAATACTGGAGTGGGTTGTCCTTTCTTTCTCCATGGCATCTTCCTGACCTGGGGTCAAACCTGTGTTTCCTATATTACAGACAGGTATTTTAGCAGTGAGCCACCTGGGAAGCCCGGATATAATATGTACTACTCTGACATACTTCATTTTGAAAACATTTAGGTTTACAATTTGTGGCTGTCACAAAAAGGTAAAACTAACACTTTCAAGCATTAAACTTTTTTATCTTGACATTATTGTTTGGTTAGTGTTTTGTTTTAGAAATGGGAGTGCAAAATCAAATGGCATGGCTGTTTTCCTGCACCAGATGCATTTAGTGAGATCATTTTCTGAAAGTTGTACCAATTTACCTCTACTAGCAATCTATTGGAATACTAATTTCACTACGTTCTTATGAGCATTGGACATTTCGTCATGTATGTTACGTCTATAGGGTAATCATTTCTTTCTTGTATCAGTCTCTTTTGCTTTCCTTCCCTTTGTAAGGAGTGCATTTTAAAAGTAAGAGGTGATATCTGATCTTAGTATGTACAATTCCTTTTCTAGACATTTTGTTCTTAACTAAAGATTAAATGTCGAGTTCACTGTCTGCTGTCCATTCTTTGAAGTCTGCCCTCTAAAATACTGTCTTTTCTGGCCTGCTGGGTTTGCAATAAGATTTGTTGTAATGATTTTGTACCTGTATTCTTGCTATTTTTTTCTCTATCCATACTTGCTTAAGATTTACTAGGGATCAAGGAATATGGTACATTTCCAGTCACATCACAGGAGAATGATGTGATAAGAAAATGTAACATGTTTACTGTTAGAGAATGACCCACTTCTTATGTGTAGAGGCACTTATCAGGTATAGGTTTTCTTTATTGAATTTAGATTTTTTTTTTTTAAGCATAGCTTGAACTTTGAAGACAAAACACATTTCAGATATAGGCTCCACCACTACCTAGATTCAGTTCAGTTCAGTTGCTCAGTCATTCCCGGCTCTTTGAGGCCCCATGGACTGAAGCACTTCAGGCTTCCCTGTCTATCACCAACTCTCAGAGCTTGCTCAAACTCATATCCACTGGGTTAGTGATGCCATCCAATCATTTAATCCTCTGTCGTCCCCTTCTCCTCCTGCCTTCAATCTTTCTCAGCATCACGGTCTTTTCAAATGAATCAGTTCTTCATATCAGGTGGTCAAAGTATTGGAGTTTCAGCTTCAGCATCAGTCCTTTCAACGAATATTCAGGACTGATTTCCTTTAGGATGGACTGGTTGGATCTCCTTGCAGTCCAAAGGATTCTCAAGAGACTACTCCAACACCACAGTTCAAAAGCATCAATTCTTCAGTGCTCAGCTTTCTTTATAGTCCAACTCTCACATCTATACATGACAGCTGGAAAAACCATAGCTTTGACTAGACGGACCTTTGTCGGCAATGTAATGTCTCTGCTTTTTAATATTATGTCTAGTTTGGTCATAATTTTTCTTCCAAGGAGCAAGCATCTTTTAATTTCATGGCTGCAGTCGCCATCTGCAGTGATTTTGGAGCCCCCCCCCCCACCTCAAAATAAAATCTCTCACTATTTCTATTGTTTCTCTGTCTATTTGCCATGAAGTGATAGGACCAGATACCATGATTTTAGTTTTCTGAACGTTGAGCTTTAAGCCAGCTTTTTCACCCTCCTCTTTCACTTTCATCAAGAGGCTCTTTAGTTCTTCGCTTTCTGCCAGTAGGGTGGTATCATCTGCATATCTGAGATTATTGATATTTTTCCCACCAATGTTGATTTCAGCTTGTGCTTCATCCAGCTTGGCATCTCACATGATGTACCCTGCATGTAAGTTAAATAAGCAGAGTGACAGTACGCAGCCTTGATGTACTCCTTTCCCAATTTGGGAAAAGTCTGTTGTTCCATGTCCAGTTCTAACTGTTGCTTCTTGACCTGCAAACAGATTTCTTAGGAGACAGGTCGGATGGTCTGGTATTCCCATACCTTTAAGAATTTTCAGAGTTTGTTGTGATCCACACTAAGGCTTTGGCATAGTTGATAAAGCAGAAGTTGATTTTTATTCTGGAACTCTCTTACTTTTTCTATGATCCAGCGGATGCTGGCAGTTTGATCTCTGATCCCTCTACCAGAAACTTAAGATGGATGCTTTTAAGTTTTTCAAGGCTCCCAACAGTTGACTGTGGAAAAATATGTCCACCTAATATGATTGTTTTGAGAATTAAATAAGATTTTATACACATTTGCAGTTACAGTTGGTGGGACACAGTAAGTACTTGATACATGTTGGTTCCCTGGTGCCTCAGACAGTCAAGAATCTGCCTGCAATGCAAGAGATACAGGTTTGATCCCTGAGTCAGGAAGATCCCTGGTGAAGAAAATGGCTACCCACTTCAGTATTCTTGCCTGGAGAATTCCGTGGATAGAGGAGCCTGGTGGGCTACATTCCATGGTGTCTCAAAGATGTGGACAGTACTGAGCAACTAACACTAACTTTTCATTCTCTTGGTATGTAATGAACAATGCCCATCTCCCTAGGGAGCAGGGAACTGAGTAACATCCCCTGAATAACATCCCCACTGCCAACCCATGCATCATGACCCTTTGGCTATGGAGGATGGCCATTCATCCTTCCAGAAACCAAACTGGTCTACAGAACTCAAGGAGGACAGTTGAGTTTGATATGGATCTGCAATCTTTCTTTAAGGAGAAAACAGGAATGTCAGTGAACCATTTCTTGTCCC
Organism: Procapra przewalskii; assembly: GCA_006410515.1. NCBI lineage: Eukaryota > Metazoa > Chordata > Mammalia > Artiodactyla > Bovidae > Procapra > Procapra przewalskii. The sequence continues at coordinate 2,427,481 of SJYF01000233.1, read as the reverse complement.
CATCTGAGGCAAAAGATTAAAAAACTGATCACCTGAGGTGATAGGTAGGAGATAAGAGGGCCAGCAGTCAAGCACATGGATAAATATTGGTAGCTTTGGGGGTCTAAAGTCGGAAACTGGCTCTTGTAAGATATGTCTATGAATTATTTTTATGTTCATTGCTTTATGTGTTCTTTAATGTAGTAAATGTTCTATATTTCAGTGTTTTCTTAGCTGTGGTTAGTGGAACAAAGGCAAAGAATTGGTGCAATATTTCCTGGAAGTTTAATATGAATCAGTCTGCTTTGTGAGCTAGCATGATGTGTCGTGAAGAAGGTGAGTGAGGCAGAATAAGTAATATTTGCCTAGCTGGCTGAAATAAAAAATGGTTTATCATTCTTTTTTATGCTCATCATTTTGTACCATGAGTGTGAAGTGTGGTTGTTTCCTTTTATGTTTGGAAAGATTTTCCTCATTTGTATAATTCACAAAGTAAAGGGTCTCACAACTGGGCATCTTTCAATATCACTTAAACTCTCTTTATTGAATGGCGAATAAGTGTGAGGCAATATGTGAACTTTAATTGCAGTCCAGAAAGAAATCTTGAGAAAAATTGAGGGCAAGAAGAGAAAGGAGCAATGGAGGCTGAGGTGGGTGGATAGCATCATCAAGTCAATGGACATGAGTTTGAGCAGACTCTGGGAGATAGTGAAGGACAGGGAAAGCTGGCATACTTCAATCCATGAGGTTGCAAACAGTCAGACACAACTTAACACAACAAAAATCCAAGTCTCCACGTTTCCCACAGCGTCAATCCTGTGTTAATACTTTCCTCTTAATTGTAATCATTCACCGTTTCATAGCTCAGTTGGTAAAGAATCTGCCTGCAATGCAAGAGACCCCAGTTTGATTCCCGGGTGGGGAAGATCTTCTGGAGAAGGGATAGTTTACCCACTCCAGTAATCATGGGCTTCCCTTGTGGCTCAGCTGGTGAAGAATCCACCTGCAATGTGCAAGCCCTGGATTTAATCCCTGGGATGGGAAGATCCCCTGGAGAAGGAAAAGGCTACCCACTCCAGTATTCTGACCTAGAGAATTCCAGGGACTCTATAGTCCGTGGGGTCACAAAGAGTCAGACACAACTGAGAGACTTTCACTCACAATTTCATCTTTTAAAGTCAGTGTTTGTTGTTCAAGTCTGGACTTAAGAGAAAGTAACAGTAGATGCTATAATATAAGTTGTTTCTGAAAAAGAGTGTAGGATGAGGTTATTTTTTTAAAAAATTATTCACCTAAGCTTATTAGAAATAATTGTTTGCCTATTTAGAATTACTTCGCATAATTAGATAAAGTAAATGAGATATAACATAAAGATGAAAGAGTTGCTAAGTTTCTAAATACACCTGAAACTGGGTCTCATACAAATGGTATGTTTGTGAGGAAAGGGCATGATTTGCAGTATAGGTCGACAACGTACCCAAGTTCTCTTTCAAATGTCATTGCACTGCTTGCTGTCGCTGTAGGTGTCTAGACGACAGTGTCCTTGACTTTTTTCTCTTTTTGTGTAAGATTCACCCCCACTGATGTGATGGTGAGCACTGGAGAGGGGAGGACTCTTGTAGTCCTATTATTGGATCTCAGTCTTTAGTGAACTGGTACCTCTGAGCTGTTAATTTCACAAGTAATTCTCCGTTCCTTTACTCCTCAAGGAAGGTTATGTTGGGGTTGGGTATCTTCCTAGTTTCCCTTGAGGGCAGATCTTAGTAAGAACAGAATGCTCTGCATATATTTCAAAATGGCTAAGTTTCTTCTCTTTCCTGCTGCAAGTATCAAGTAATTTTTTTCCAGTCTTCGCTATGAGAACATAAGTTAGTCTTGTAGGTAAAACACAAAACCTCACGTCTTTAACTCTTAGACTTGTCCACACTGAGCCTCGAACAGTTCATCTGAATGTTGAATGTTTCCTACTCTGGCAGTCCTATTGCTTTTAATTAAGAAAAAAATATATTCTATTACGATGTCTCCCTCCATTTTTAATGATAGGGCCTCGGTACCTTTTTTGTCCTAAAATTTGACTATATGCCATTTTCAGATGTACAACATTAGGGAAAGAAGCCATCTCTGAAGGTGTGCCAGGAAATAAGATTTGAAGAATCAACATGACCCATTCAAAAGCCTTTATAATGAGCTTCGCAAATTCGTTGGCTTTTCCTTTGTAATTACATGGGAAGAGATTCTATCAATGAAAGTGGTCTGTACCTTTTAAACCGTACCAGGTCCTGGCCCAGACTTTCATTTGCACTGATTTGGTGTGACATCACACTACTGAGTGTTATGACTTACCCTTGTAGGCAAGTCTAAGGGGCATCCTTGACACTGTCTGTCACTCAGGACAATGCTGTTTTTAAAAATAAATGTTTATCTTTTTCTACTTTATAACTGTGGAAGTGTTATTTTCTGTGCCAGAATAATGGTGATAAATCAGTTGGGAAAATTGCAAAACAACTTTGATTGAAACATTGAAGGGTTATATTATGTCAGTGGATCATAGTTCCAGAAAGAGAACAAATTGCAAAAACTTTATTTGAAAGCTCACCTGCTAAGAATCATAGTTGATTTGGTAATGGAATTTCCATAAATGTACTAAACCTTATCTCAATGAATAGCCCATGTAGTTTAACTAAGTTAAAATTCATTTCCCCCTCATTTTACCTTTACAAAAAGTCAAGAGGATAAAGAAGAAAATAAAATTGACTTCCTCTCATAACCCTAATATACCTACAATATTAGTTTTTTATTAATACTGTGACAAATTACCACAAATTTAGCAGTTAAAAGCAAATTCATTATCTAGTAGTTCTTTAGGTCAGAATTCTGGGTGGCCTTGCCTGGCCCATCTGCTTAGAATCTCACAAGGCTGGAATCGCGGTGTCTGCTGGGCTGGGCTCTTGCTTCAGGGGTCTGCAGGAAACTCTGCTCTCAGGTCTTTTTCAGGAGGCTGAAGATTCAGGTCCTCTGTTACTCTAGGGCTGGGTTCCCTGCATCCTTGCTGTCTGTCAGCGAGAGCACCTCTCAACCCCCTAATGCTCCTGCCTTTCCTGTTGTGTTGCCCCCTCCATCTTTAGACCAGAGATGGTGGTTTCAAATCCTTATTCTTCAGTCACTCTAACTTCCGCTGCTGCATCCCCTCTGCCTCTAGTTCGAGAAAGTTCTTTGCTTTTAAGTGATTAGGCTTTTATGTGACCAGATTGGACCAACTTGGACAATCTCTTTACTTTAAAATCTATGAATTCTACCGCCAAATTTCTTTGTTGTGTAAAAGTAACATTCACAAATTGCGGGGAATAGGGTATGACTGTTTGGGGGGCATTCTGCCTAATGCCGCTTATTTTTCTGTATAACTGCGCGGAGTCTTAGTCGTGGCATCGGGAATCTTTGTGTGTTGTGTAGACTCGCTAGTTGTGGTACAGGGCCTTAGTCTGCCCCTCAGCATGTGAGAGCTTAGTTCCATGACCAAGGATTAAACCCACATCTCCTGTATTGCAAGGCATATTCTTAACCGCTGGACTATCAGGGAAGTCCTCTAATACCACATTTTAATCTTTTGAAATACTCTTTTCAGTCCTCCTTCTAGGCCTTTGTCCCAAGCACATAAGTGCGTTTTGGTTAGGAGTGAAGAGTGCCACATAACTTCATACCCATAGTGCAGAAAACACCTGAGTTATTTGGAATGATTCGCCATCTTAAAAGTTCTATGGGATTCAAAGTTGGTGATACAGAGTCACGTTGACTAAATTATATTTCTTTTTTTTTTTTTTTAATTTCTTGAGAGGGAGGAAAAGGCACAGCTCTCATGCTGGGAGCCATCCTTGACTTTTATCCGAATGTTATTCAGGGTATACATCTTGACAAGAAAAAGACTAGGAAATTTTGCTCTAGTCTGAAAGAGGTGTGGTTTTTAATAACTGTGTTGTATTCCATTGTGTTGAAGGACAGACATTTTAACAAAATCTATATTTTTGAAATTCTATTTGTGTACAACTTAGTAATGTTTTGCACACAAATCTCTGTGTAGGAGAACTACTAAGACTAGAATTTAATTATTTTATTGATTAGTAACATTTATGTCAAATTGCTGCCCAGAAAGAATGTTCTACTGCGCATTCTCATCAATCTTCTGCAGCAGTGTCTATTTTACTTTGTCAGCCCCAGAAAAAAAATGATGAATATACTTTCATTATGATGCTGCCTAATGGTTTTTTAAAGATATTTTATATCTTATTAAGCAGCCATTTGTCAAAGAGTTTTATCTGTTTTCAATAAGTTTTCATCTGGAATAGATCTGTCTTCTTTTAAAATGTTTAATATTTTCTCTTTTCCCTTTCCTCTCTCTTTCCTCTTTCTTTTTTCTCTTTCTGTCTCCTCTCTTCCTCCTCCTCTTTTTGTTTTTCCTCTTCTCGCCTTTTTTCTTTTCCCTTTAGAAAATAGTGTAAGATACACACACACACACACACACACACACACACGCACGTATAACACTGATATTAAATGAAGAGTCAATTTGCTTCTCATTCTGGATCCCAAAATAGAAGCAAATTATGTTAGTGAGATCTATTCCAGTAACATACAGATATTTTTGAATCAGTGAAGAGAGATTTGTGGCATTAATTTACCAGGATAAGCAATACCACAGATTATGGAAGCTGTCAAAATTGATATTACTAAAAATTTCCCAGTGCACAGAAGTTTAAAATAAATATCTTTTGGGAGAAAACTATCTGATGTTTAGTGTGAGATACATTCTTTTATTATTGGCATTTACCAAGAGCATTCAGAATTCTGTTCTCAGGGTATAAGATTTGTATGGTCATATTCTTGCAATGTATATTCAAACAAGTACACAGCGCTGATAAAACTACATTTCTTGGCTGAAGAATTTGACATCGAAAATATGTATTAATGTTCTAAAATATGTTTCTGACTCCAAAGGTACTTAGCAATGCTGGGTGCTGTGGGAAACGTTCTATGGCCAAGAAGCATGACGCGTTACTAATATCTCTTAGCATATGACATGACTTTGTTTTCAAGTGTCCATGAGTTTCTAGGTCCCCAAAATTTCTCTGTATCTATGTAAATCATAGAGTTTGAGTTCAGTGATTTAAAAATTGACTTTGAACATCCATGGTATTCATATTGCTGTTGATTCGCAGATTAAAACCAAGAAAATTTGGCATCCAATTAGAGATGAATACACTTCAAGAATTGTGTTTCAGTCTTTGAGAGGCTGCAATTCAGGATGTAGTTTGTGAAATGTTCAAAAACACTATAGTTAGTCGTTTTATGAGATGATTTTATATATATAATACATATTACAGAAAATATTTCTATTTTATATTCATGCAGTTCTTCCTATAATGCACTAAATATTTTGGGGATCTTATATCTATAAGTTGAGCCATTTGTATAGTTAATTTGAATATTTAGTCAATCATTAAAAAAAATTAGAAGGGGCACCATTATTTTATTTTAGAAGACTACCTTGGACTACTTTGTGGAACTCTCATGTTCATAGGAGCCAAGTTTGAAAACCTTTCTTTTAGTGCAGATGAATAGAACAGCACTTTCCAATGAGTTTGGCATGTTTATGCTCTTTTCATTTTAATCTGGTTTATTTCACAAATTGTGGGCAGAGCAGTATAAATACTAGAGCTTTATGCTGATAGAATTAATTTTTACAAATTGGAAAATGTGAATAAATTGATTTT
>SJYF01000233.1:2359200-2377711 GCA_006410515.1 Procapra przewalskii | reverse complement strand
TGGGATTTCTTTGGAAGGAATGATGCTAAAGCTGAAACTCCAGTACTTTGGCCACCTCATGCCAAGAGTTGACTCATTGGAAAAGACTCTGATGCTTAGAGGGTGAGGGATTGGGGGCAGGAAGAGAAGGGGACGAAAGAGGATGAGATGGCTGGATGGCATCACTGCCTCGATGAATGTGAGTCTGAGTGAACTCTGGGAGTTGGTGATGGACAGCAGCCTGGCATGCTGTGATTCATGGGGTCGCAGAGTAGGACACGACTGAGCAACTGAACTGAACTGAAAAATTACCAGTGTTGGAACATAATTTCATGCTTGCTTGTCATCTGTATGTCTTCTTTGAAGAAATGTCTATTTAGGTCTTCTGGCCATTTTCAATTGGCCTGTTTGTTTTACTGTTGCTGAGTTGTATGAGCTATATATTTTGGAAATTTAAACCTTGTGGTCACATAACTTGCAAATATTGTCTTCCATAGACTGTCTTTTTGTTTTGTTTATGGCCTTTGCTTATTGTTTTGGTTGTGGTCCATGACTGCATCAGATCAGATCAGTTGCTCAGTCGTGTCCGACTTTTTGCAACCCATGAATCACAGCACACCAGGCCTCCCTGTTCATCACCATCTCCCGGAGTTCGCTCAGACTCACATCCATGGAGTTGGTGATGCCATCCAGCCATCTCATCCTCTGTTATCCCCTTCTCCTCTTGCTCCCAATCCCTCCCAGATTTAGGGTCTTTTCCAATGAGTCAACTCTTCGCATGAGGTGGCCAAAGTATTGGAGTTTCAGCTTTAGCATCATTCCTTCCAAAGAAATCCCAGGGCTTATCTCCTTCAGAATGGACCACTTGGATCTCCTTCCAGTCCAAGGGACTCTCAAGAGTCTTCTCCAACACCACAACTCAAAAGTATCAATACTTCGGCGCTCAGCCTTCTTCACAGTCCAAGTCTCGCATCCGTACATGACCACTGGAAAAACCATAGCCTTGACTAGATGGACCTTTGTTGGCAAAGTAATGTCTCTGCTTTTCAATTTGCTATCTAGGTTGATCATAATTTTTCTTCCAAGGAGTAAGCGTCTTTTAATTTCATGGCTGCAGTCACCATCTGCAGTGATTTTGGAGCCCCCCCCAAAATAAAGTCTGATACTGTTTCCACTGTATGGTACTGTTTCCGTGATTTCATAAGTGTATACATATTTCAAAACTAATCAAATATTTCTTTTAAATATGTGGATTTTATTGTATGTCAGTTAAACCTAGATAGGACTATCAAATTATATTTTTTATTCAAAGGTTTTCCTACGACAAATATCATATGTGTTAGGATATATATATATATATGTGTGTGTGTGTATATGGAAAGATAGAGATACATGTTTTCAATTACTTTCACTTTTGTGCCTATTAACTGCGCTACTCAGTAGGGGTAGATTTTTAACTTGTCACATGCATTTCTATTATTAGGTACTCTGGTAAATATATATATGTATATATGTATCAGACATATAGTCTATACAATCTGATTGTATATGTATATTTATATGGTGACCCTCAGGGCGTAGCCATATTCATCAGGCAAGCAGCAACAGCAGCGCAATTAAAAATGATTGCATTTCATTCAATTGTCAATTCTGTTTACTTTCAGTTGTGCTCAGATCAGTAGGATTTATAGGAAGGAGGATCTCCAGAGCTTACATGACTCATCATGTGTGTGTATGGGTGGTGGGTAGGAGTTGAATGATTTTAAGTCTCTAACCAGAGCTAGAACTATGTATGTGGTATACTTACATAGGCAGGTCTGTGGGAGTCACAGTGGTCTGCTGAAGTGGTACGGAAATTAATACAGTGCTTTCCAAAACAAAACACACACGTACTTTAATCAGACATTTGTCTGTGATGAGAAGCAAAAAGAGGTGATCCCAATAAGAGCATTAAACAAAGACCCCAGGGCCATTAATGCTTCAGGCCTTTCAACTAACAAGCACAGATATACAGAAGCCTCATCAGCAGGCAGGGCTAGGTTTTCCGTCTCCTCTAAGGGGTGTTCTGTAGAGGGCTTGGAGAGCAAGCACCTCCTTCTCTCCATACCCTTATTTAAGCAGGCTTTTAAAAGCTAGGATGGAGAGTGCAGACGATATGCCTGATTTTGCTGGCGATATGGATGTCATGTTAGCTGTGCCTACACGGCTCTGCTTCTGAAGTAATAGACCTGCATTGCGTGTTGTCGTGGCTATCTCTTTCCTTCTCTTTCATTCCTTTTATTATGTCTTTGAAGTGACTTTGATGTATGAATGCAAAGGAGCCTATGAAGAGGAGTGGGGGAGTGGTGTTGAGTGCCCTGCAGGCCATGGGTTGTTTGTCCATCAGACAGAATCACACTCTGCCTTAGAGAACTTGCAAAGCCACCAGCAAGGTTCTAAAAGCCTTTTTTTTTTTTAAAATCATCAATACACGTGAGCCTTTTCACAGAGTGTGTTTGTAATTAATGGGAGGCCTATGGTATCCTTAGAAAAGGGTTTCCCTGGTGGCTCAGATGATAAAGAGTCTGCCTGCTATGCAGGAGATCCATTTTCGATCCCTGGCTTGGGAAGATCCCCTGGAGAATAGAATGGCTACCCACTCCAGTATTCTTGCCTGGACAATTCCATGGACAGAGGAGCCTGGCAAGCTATAGTCCATGGGGTCTCAAAAAGTCAGACATGACTGAGAGACTAACACTTAGGGTATCTTTCCTCTAAAAGATGTGTATACATGAAGCTAGACCTTGGGATTGCCAAGGTACTTGCCTTAAAACCGCTCATAGAAACAGCTTCAGTTCTCAGGCCAGGGACAGAGTCAGTCACAGCTCAAATGGCCACGTGTTTCAGAAGAGCCAGGCTGAAACTGTGGGGCAAGGACGTGTGCAGGGTCCCAGAGTCCCAGCTACTGCCTTAGCATTGTCATGTACACTCACGTTTCACCCTCATCCATCACTGGGAAGGAGCATATCATTTCGAGCCTCATGACTTGATCAAAGATCCTTAAGATAGAGGTGTATTTCTTTCTCACATAGGGTTCTTGGTAAGAGTCCAAGGCAAGCGTGAAGACTCCGTCAAGTCAGTGGAGTTAAAGGTGTTTTTTAACTTTGTATTTTGCTTTGCCTAGCACATGGCTTCTATCCTCCAAGTCACACAATAGCTACCAGAGCTCCAGCTATTATAACTGCATCCCAGGTAGGAATAATGAAAGGGCACGTTGGGCAAAAAGAGCTTCTTGAAGCTCCATTTTGTGACTTCTATCTGTAGTCTCTTAGTTGCAATTATTATCATTACGAATTAAAAGATTATGTTCTCTGACCAGACAACGGGGGTGGGCAGGGAAGATAATGAATAGATATGTAGCAGTCTCTGGCCAGACAGGAATAAGCATCCCCATTAAAAACTGAGTTTTGGTGAGATAAATGAACTAGACCAAGGTCATCACTGAGCCAGAAAATGGTGACAGACTTTTCCATGAGGAAAATCAGTGTGTGAATCGCCAAGGTCAGAGCTTGAATCTAAGCAGGCCTGATGCATGTTTGAGCTTCCCTGCCATTGCATTTAACAGAGGCTGAGTTGTGTAAGCCAGTTAGAATTAAAATATTTGGGTGGAGACAAACCAGATAGCCACTGTGTGCAGAGAATGTGGACCGAGTGGATGTGTAAAGGGAATGTGAGCAAGAACTGTCACCTGTCTGGAATATCTTTCCCCCCAGATAGCCCCATCAGCCCACAACCACACCTCACGTCATACAGGGATCTGACAAAGGTGAAGAGGAATTCTATGAGTGCTAAGCTGGTTGGCCTACATCAGCGTGGAATGGGAAAGAGGCTACCTAAGCGATGTTTTGAAAACCCAGTGTGCCTTGAGCTCACTGAGACTGTCACCACAAAACTTAGAAATGTGAGGTCTGTATGAAGATGCTTGAAGCTGCAGTCACATCATCCCATGCTTCAGGTCAGCTACCAATGGTGAGTATGTTTATAGCTGACCTTCCATACCCAGATCCTAGCTGGACTTTGAAAAATTAGTGAGAAGAGGGTTAGGAACTCTATCCAAGACAACTGACCTCAGTTGAATGTAAGGTTTCACTGGAAGCTTAAATCATCAAGCTGGTCAGCTTAAGCTAACCCATGGCATGCCCATTCCCTGGGGATGCTTTGCTTGTGGTGGGGCTGGCAAAGCCCCAGGCTTACAGTCTGATATTTGTTTGTGCTCACATCCCGTTCTCTCTTGCACCTTTACCCACAGACTTCTAAGTGAATTTTTAGGGCCACACTATAAGTCACCACTGATGGCAGCTGTACTGGAGCAGCTTCAACCTTTGGACTAGTGAGTGCTCTGAGGATCATCATGATGAAAGTTTTAGCATTACTTTCTGTGCTACACTTTCTCCTTCATGTGCTTTCATCCTGTACATCAGTTCTCTTACTGCTGCTGCTGCTGCTAAGTCGCGTCAGTCGTGTCTGACTCTGTGTGACCCCATAGGCAGAAGCCCACCAGATTCCCCCATCCCTGGGACCCTGGGATTCTAGTTCTCTTAGGACTAGACAATTAAAAAAAAAAAAACCTGCCAATAAATCTGCTAACCAGTGAAACATTGGAGACACACACTCCCCAAGTCATTTTTTCATCAGTGGTGGATTAGTAACAGTTTGCTAATGAAGACTTTCCTTTAATTATTGGGGAAAAGACAGTTCTTAATTAATAGAAAGGAGCATTGGTTTCATCCCAATTAATGACTGTTGGGAATGTGTCCCAAGCCCACTATTTAAAGTGAGCATATTAGCAACAAAGTTAAGCAGCACAGGGTCCTAATAAGGTAGAAAGAAAGAGAGAAAGGGAAGTCGCTCAGTTGTGCCCTGCTTTTTGTGACCCCATGGGCTGTAGCCTACCAGGCTCTTCCGTCCATGAAATTTTCCAGGTTAGAGTATCAGCTGTTTCCTTCTCCAAGGGATCTTCCCAACCCAGGGATCAAACCCGGGTCTCCTGCATTGCAGACAGACAGGTGCTTTGCTTTATGAGCCACCAGGGAAGCCCCTAATAAGGTCGACCACGGTAATTAAATTGAGGTCTATGGATGGGTAGCCTTCAGGGGGTCCAGGAGCTCTTAAAGTTTGGGTACAATCTATTCTGTAACTTTTTCAACAGTGCGCATGATGATTGACACGTGTAATAAGCAGCCGCCTCAGGCGTCGATGTCACCTGAGACCTCAGAGCACAGTGCCTGCTGGGACCACACGGCGGTGCAGCCCCGTCCTTCTGTGGGTCAGAGCCACGGCTGAGTTGCAGAGACACCTGGACAAATGCAACCCGCTCTCTCTTTTCATCTCTTATCATTGCTTCCTTCATCTCCTCAGTCCTCTGATGCTCATGCTCATGATCCATATTTTCTAGCTGCTCACCTTGACCTATGCTTCCTTCCCTTTGCCTCAAAATCATCCGTGGGGATGGAATTGTGCCTTTGTATTTAACAAACGTCCTTGTTTCCATTCTCAGACATTTTTCTGAGTGTTTTCTCCACAACCCCCCCCCCACCCTTCTTGAAATGTGGCTGTCCACTGTTTGGCATACCTTCTCTGGAAAAAGCTGATTTTTGTGTTATTGCCCATGCCTCTCATGCTCTGAAAGTGGGTTTGGTGTCCTGCTGATAGCCCCTTGCCCTTCTGATAATGTTTACTCTTTCAGTTCTTGAACAACAAATTATTCTTTGGGATACATTATAACACAATGAATCTAATCTTGGTTACTGTTATTTACAGACTTTTCTTCCTTCATCTTTTATTACAATGTTGACATTCTTCCATTTCCACACTGTGGCCTTGACAGCCTCATTTCCAAATATTTTTCCTGTTATTCCATCATGTCCAGTTGTTTCCATGGTCACACCCCAGACATAATCATCACCTCTATATTAATTCCATTGCTCTGCACAGAGAGATCTTCACCTCCTCCTAACTGGCTTATTCAATTACGTATACGTTGATCAGCTTTTATTAACCTCATGAGTCTCTCTATTCTCTTAATCCCCCCTTTTGTACACCAGGCAGACAATCCTAATATCTTCATTTCCTTCTTTATCTTGCTGTGATTGTGGGTGCATCAGTACAATCATGCCAGTGTGTCTCTATATCACAGAGTATTAAAAAAAAAAACCCACATTGCTGAGTCCACCTTTCATTTACATCTCAGCAGTATTTTATCCGTGACTTCCTCCTTCTCTGGACATCCATGGTGTATTGCACTCCATCCACTTTCTTCCTATACCCTGGCTGCTCCTTTCTAGTCACATCAGCAAGCTGAGCTGCTGCTTCCCAGCCATGAAATGTTAGAGCACTTCCACGTACTCTCTCAGGTCCTTTCTTATATCACTTTATACTCTCTTCCTTGGCAACATATTTTTTTTACCATCTATGTGAGCAAGACTTCCAAATCTTTATCTAGAGCGCAAACTCTCCTGTGAACTCTAGACTTTCATAATATAGTCCTGTGAATGTCTCAACGCCACATTAAATTCAACTTGCTGACATATGAAATCCCAATGATCCTATTTAACCTGGTTATCTTCCACTGTTCACTTCTCAAGCTAATACCCATTCCCCATCAAGTTCCATAGGCTAAAAGTTTAAGCTTCCTCTTTGACACCACTCTCTGTCTTATTTGTCATCTTAAAATTTAATTTTAGGTCTGTTGGATCCATCCATTTACTTTCATTTTTGTTTCTAACCTAATAGTCACAGTTACCTTTTATGATTTTGTGGACTAACGCTGAATAATGTCCAATCCAGTAATGCTGCTGCTAAGTCACTTCAGTCGTATCTGACTCTGTGTGACCCCAGAGATGGCAGCCCACCAGGCTCCCCCATCCCTGGGATTCTCCAGGCAAGAACACTGGAGTGGGTTGCGATTTCCTTCTCCAATGCGGGAAAGTAAAAAGTGAAAGTGAAGTCACTCAGTTGTGTCTGACTCTTAGTGACCTCGTGGACTGCAGCCTTCCAGGCTCCTCCATCCATGGGACTTTCCAGGCAAGAGTACTGGAGTGGGGTGCCATCGCCTTCTCCGAGTCCAATAATGCCACATGTTTAATCCTTTTCATCTTTTCTTCTCTGTTGCTAATGTTCATTTCAAACTGCAAGTCTGATAAGAACCTTAGACTCTCACCCTTCCCTCTCCACCATTAAAACCCATCTGTGGCTTGTGGTTGGTTACTCAGCTACATTTTCCAGAGGCAAATCTTGCCATAGCTTTTTATTCTCAATACTCCAGGGATTTGTTCACTCTTAGTTTCCCTTAAGTATGCTAATACATATGTGTGGATTGACTCGGCAAATACATGGTACATGATGTGTAGTTTCATGAGGTTCTTGCCAATCATATTAACACTTTTATGCAGCAGGGATGCTAAAGAGACATCCTTTCCATGGCTAGGAGGTTTGACAGTACCAAATTGAAGTGAAAAGTGAGTTCTGGGCTTCTGAGTCCATGACACAGCGTCCCTGCCTCTCTGTCCAATCTCCTCAACTCAGGTTTCAGCACCGACACAAAGATAAGGAACTGCAGCCCTCTGAACACAGGGTGGTCAGAGCATAGCCTCGGGCTCGAGGGAAGCTGACAGGCTTGTCAGAAGGTTCTCAGGGCCATCCCCTTCCTGTGTGGCACACAGCTTTTTTTGTCTTTCTTCAAAACATGCAGTAGCCTGGGGCAGTGTGAGGATTCAGAGTATAAATACTTCCCAGAATTGGCCCTTTAATGCCTCAGGTCCACGGTGGACATGAAGAATGACATCCTCACCACGAGGGGTACGGCTGATGGATCTGAAGCTAAAGTTGCCTCCCAGCTGTGACTTAGATTTCTCCACGGTGGAGGTTCAGCCCACGGCTTCCACGGACTCTGTCACGCTCTTTAGCTCCGATGTTTTAACTAAGCACCACTGGCTGGGAAGAAAGGCTTATCTTTGTCTAACTCACAGACTGGAGAGAATCTCAAAAGCAGAGGCAAATTAAAAAAGGGAGGGAGAGGGGCTAGCTGGTGGTCCAGTGATTCAGAATCCACCTTCCAATGCAGGGGATGCAGGTTCGATCCCTGGTCAGGGAACTAGCATCTCGCATGCTGCAGGGCAGTTAAGCCTGCACACTGCAACTAAAACCAGATGCAGCCAAAAAAAAAAAAAGGTGAGGGGTTGGGAGAGACTTGAGAGAGGAGGAGGAGAAAGTATATAGCCAGTGGCTCAGGCCTCACTCCTGGAAAGGGAATCAGGAAGGTGACGTGTGGCTGTTTCCTGTTCTACCTTGAAAAGACAGAACTCAGAACCATTGATGAGTTTCATGGTCCCACTCACAAGTCCTCAGTCACCCCCAGAGCCCCTCTCAAGAGACATTATGGTTGTAACATCCCAGATAACATTTATATGTGCAAAGGTTCACCTGCACACCCACACACACATAAGCAGGAAGTTTTAGAGATGCAGCTGGGAGCATTTCAAAAATTTGAGCACCCACTTATTTTAGATACTGGTTTGGAAGTGGAAATATGAATATAAAGTTATTGCGATGTTAAGACACTTGGGGATGCATCCCAGAGCTGAGAGTTCTTTGTTTTAGAGCAATATATAACCTTCTAATGATCTTTGTCTGTTGTTGCTGTTGTTGAACAAAGAGTGAACTTTTCATACTTAATTTTCCCGGTTCTTCATTTTAACTGCTAGAAGGCAACTTCCAAAACATAAAGTTTGCTATTGGCAGAAAAGGTCCATATTAGACATGCTTATCAAAACTGTGAAATAATAATGAAAAGGTTATAGCATATGGCTTCTTGGTGTGCGGGGGTGGGGGGGGTTTGCTTTTGATTTTTCACTTTTTGGTGCCCTGCTAAAAAGAGAAGACTTTTCCAAGTAGAGATTACTTGATTACGGGTCATTTTGTCACAATTGCCATAAGAGTTGTTTAAGTGAATACATTTGTCTCCGAAAAGGTTCCAGATAACTTTGCTTTTGGTGATTAAAAAATCTTACTTGTTCTCCTTGCCTTCTTCCATTCCTCCTTCCCTTCTTCCATTCTTCCTTCCCTCCTTCCCTCCCTCCATCCATCCATTATTTCTTCCCACTCTCCCTTCTTGCTGCTGCTGCTGCTGCTAGGTCGCTTCAGTTGTGTCCTACTCTGTGCAACGCCATAGATGGCAGGCCACCAGGCTCCCCTGTCCCTGGGATTCTCCAGGCAAGAACACTGGTGTGGGTTGCCATTTCCTTCTCCAATGATGAAAGTGAAAAGTGAAAGTAAAGTTGTTGAGTCATGTCCAACTCTTAGCAACCCCATGGACTGAAGCCTACCAGGCTCCTCAATCCATGGGATTTTCCAGGCAAGAGCAATGGAGTGGGGTGCCATTGCCTTCTCCTTCTTATTACTCACCATTTCTCCCTCTCTCTATCTCTATCTCTGTTTAAATCTCTCTTTGTGTCCAGCTCTCCTTCACAAATCAATAAATACTCTTCTTAGTCCCCACTTCTGCACAGTGCACAAACACACAGAAATACACACTGCAGAAACACAGATTTATACAGCAGAAGTGTGCATGCACACACACACTCACTTTCCCCAGATTCTTCGTGAATTGTCAGAGATGGGGTGATACTTGTAATTGTTAGAGAGCTCAGTAAAGCTTTTTTTTTTTGGTCTGTGTCATTTTTGTATTCCCAAATGTCCAAGCACGGTTGCAAAGATTTGGGGACAGTATTCCTCCTTTTCTTGAAACCTGTAGAAAGATCCCCCACCCTCACTAAACACTCCAGTCACTGCTTTCCTCCCTCAGCTTGTTAGTCTAGCAGTTGATTTCAAGATATTAAATGTGAAACTAAAGAGAAACTTAGGGTCATAAGACTCACAAATAGGGCTCTTTCCTTGTGGTTCCTGGGGCTTATATAATTCTGTGGTCCTCTTTAAGAAGAGAACATATATTTAGTCATGTAGAAAGAATTCACATCAAATTACTGGAGATTTAGAGATCCAGGTCTCCTATTTTTTCACTCTTTTTAAGCAATTTTTTTAAAAAAATGCTTACATAGGAGGTTTCCTAAATGCAATCTGGCTTCTCCTCTCCATCTGGAACACACTGCATTCCCCATCAACTCCCAGGCTCCTCAGGGGATCATGCAAGAGATGGGTCCTGAAGCAGCTTCTTTCCCTGCATAGTAAATCCACCTGAAATGTGGGGTATGCCCAAATTCCTGGTTTCCTGCTTTGCTGGAGAGTGGCTGTGATAATGGGTCTGTGGCCAGAGATTCCCTTGTTAATGCATCAGACCAGCTTCTTGGGGGTCCATGGTCCCCATGTCCTGAGTCCTCTTCAGGATCTTGTAAACCTGTCTTGCTCCAGGGCATGGCAGCCTCCATTTTCAAAACCTGGGATGTCAGCACCTCCCTCTCAGTTACCTCACTCTCAGTAAGCCCCATTGTTTTAGATGAACACCTGGCTGGGTACGTACCCTGGGTGGCATCAGTTCCATTAGTTGTGGTATCTTTGTGTGACCTGAAATATCAGCAAATTCTGGCCAACTTGTATCACAATAGAGATTAGGTAATTTTCAGAATCGGCCCAGAGCAAGCGTCTTTGACCACTGATTCAGCAGCAAATCACCTTGAGAGCTTTTGCCTGAACTTGTCATTTTTCATACTCTGAGGATCACAGAGATTGCAAAAGGCAGAGACTTGGTAAGTCCTATCTTTTGAGGATTCTGCTGTACAGAGTTGAGGGCTTGCACTTGGGGTTGGTTATGCAGATCTGATTTCCTATCCCACCACTGCCCTTCACTGGCCATGTGACCTTCCCCTGTCAGACGTATGACTGCACTTCTCCCATCCTTATTTTGGTCCTTTTTAAAGTGGGGTTAGGGACACTTCATGGGTAGTGGAGGAGCTGATCAGACTGGTGAACCAACTCAGCTGAAGGTACATACCTGTTCCACGGTGAAGCTGCCTTAGGATGCTCCAATGCCACATGTGTGATTGCTGCACAAGATGAGTTGGGAAATCATGACTAGGCAGTATCCAGAAATAACCTGAACAAGCGTCATCCATTGCTGCTGCTGCTAAGTTGCTTCAGTCGTGTCCGACTCTGTACGACCCCATAGACAGCAGCCCACCAGGCTCCCCTGTCCCTGGGATTCCCCAGGCAAGAACACTGGAGTGGGTTCCCATTTCCTTCTACAATGCATGAAAGTGAAAAGTGAAAATGAAGTTGCTTAGTCGTGTCTGACTCTTCGTGACCCCATGGACTGCAGCCTACCAGGCTCCTCCGTCCATGGGATTTTCCAGGCAAGAGTACAGGTGTGGGATGCCATTGCCTTCTCTGGCATCATCCATTCATCATAGGTAAACTTTTGACGAGTTTAATTAAATGAATGTGATCTCTTTCTTGCTTACCTCTAATCTCCTCTTCCCTCTATCTTTCTGTCTCACAGCTGAGTAGGGATGGTCCCCAAATTTCAAACTTGAATTACTGTTGTTTTTTTTTCCATGTATTCTCGCTTTGCCTATCTGTAATATTATTGACACTTGCAGATTTGCATTTCCAGTTCAGGCCCACTTAGGCCATAAGCTCCATCTCCAGATGGCAGCCTCCTTTTTGCCCTCTTTCCCTCACTCTGCCTAGCTTTTGTATTGCCAATAGGACTTGATTCTGTGAATTTGTAAAATAGAGACAATAACATGGTTATGAAATTCAAGACACTGTGTTCTAAGTATGGAAAGTTTGGGAAGAAGTAGGCCTTGGCAGGGTGAAGAGTTTCAAAGTGGGAGAGATTCCCAGGATATCAGATGTGAGAATTAAGGAAAGCAAGGAGTCAAGGCAGGTTTCCGGCTTGGGAACTGGGTGGGACAGAGTAAGACTCACCAAGATAGGGTATGTGCATCCGTGCATCAAGTCGCTTCAGTTGTGTCTGACTCTGTGTGGCCCTATGGACTGTAGCCCGCCAGACTCCTCTGTCCACGGGATTCTCCAGGCAAGAATACTGGAGGGGGTGGCCATTCCCTTCTCCAAGGGATCTTCCTGACCCAGGGATTGAGCCCAGGTCTCTTACGTCTCCTGCATTGGCAGCCAGGCTCTTTACTGCTTCCCAGGTGCTACCTGGGGAGCATGAGGTAGACAGTTCAAGGTTTGGGGGCATAAAGGTGGGAGGAGGAAGCATCAGCTATGAATTTTCATTTGGCTTTCCAGACAGGAAGAACTTGAGGTGACTCTGAGGAATCTACGTGAAGATGATAACTAGAAAATTAGGTCTGGAACTCAAAGGAAAGGTTTTCCCTGAAAATATGAATGGTCTCTTTCAGGTTGGGGACAATTTCAGCCAGTGGCATGAATGCAAATGCTCATAGCGAGAGAATACAGAGCCGTAAGAGAAAGAGTCTAGGACTTGAGACCCAACCTTGGAACGTTAACAATAAAAGGGAAGTTTAGGAGAATGATTTGATCAGTGGAACATGTAATTGACTTGATAGTGACTGGCGGTCATTAGGATGGCCATGCGATCTATTGCCCAAACTGGGAAACATTTAAGGATTAAAGGGTGCTAACAAGATAGAATACGAAAGCAACTCATACAGATTTGGACTCTGGGTTGCAAATTAGGGAAAGAAGGTAGTTAGATTTATTTAGGCTGGAATGATACATCCTAGGAAAACAGGGAGACAAACAGGGAGACAAAATACCTTAACGTATTGATTTAATAAGAAAATGCCATCTAATATACCTTCTGCCTATCAATCTTTTGTTACATGCTGCTACATAAACTTTCCGCAGTATATCTTTTCTTCGTTTTGCCACTTTTATGCTCAGAAAAATTTCAGTGGCTCTCAGTCATCTAGGATAAAGTTCAGAATTCTTAGCTTGGGATTGAAAACCCTTCTTGGCCCATGTGCCCTATCTTCTTAGTCTATCACTCACATGTGAGTTTTCCTGTAGAGTTACACTTGCCTTTTCAGTGATACCCAACTATGCCTTAAACATTCCCATCTCTAGATTTTTAATAAGTGGTGGAATACAATCTCCTTCATGACCTTAGCAATGAACGGGCCTCTTGTGAAGCACTAATTTGAATCTCGGACTTCCCATTTGGCACAGTGGTAAAGAATCTGCCTGCAGTACCCAAGACACGGGTTTAATCCCTGGGTCGGGAAGATCCCCTGCAGGAGGAAATGGTAACCCAGTCGGGTATGCTTGCCTAGAAAATCCCATGGACAGAGGAGCCTGGCAGGCTACAGTCTATGGAGTCACAAAGAGACATGACTGAGTGGCTGAGCACCGGAGCACACTTTGAATCTATCAATATTAGGAGGCTGGCTCATCAATAAGTCTCCTCACATCTGCTGCCTTTAGAGCACCAGTTCTGAGGGAAATGTATTCATGAAAGGTGCTGATTCTGTTCCTCATGGAAAGTCTCATGTCTCAGATGAAGACCAGTCTGTTCCCCACAGTGAGTTCTTCACTTCGTGCTGTGCCATACTTCACTTGTGAACAGGCAGAGAAGTTCATCTTTTGTCTACATGCCTAGGCAAGTCTAAGTAGGTGGCAAAACTTTATGGATCCAAAATTTCATTCCCATGGAAGTTTCTGGAACTCCCTCATTCAGTTGTATTGGAAAGACTTTCAAAGGAAAATAAAAAACATATAGGCAATGAAAATGTGTTTGTCTTTTAACAGTATGCATCAAAATATCTCAATTTTGTTCAAATCAGTAGCAAAGTTCTTTAGATAGTCTGTGTACATTTTAAAAATGACTGTAATAGCAAATTTTAATTTGTCCCTTTATTTGGAAAATGAGTAATTATAGCATATAAAGTACTGCTCTGACAGAAAACTAAAACATCCATTTAGATCACCTTATAAAAGACTAAAGCTTTCTCTTCCTGCTAAGCGTGTTTGCATTCCTCGTTGCTCCTAAGGTGACAAGCATCAGAGGATCCCCATGCTGTCCCATCAGACCGCAGAAGAGGATGAAAATCCTCTTCTCTGCCATTTCCATTTGTTGTTTTCTGGTGTAAGTCCCTGAATTTTGGTTTTGTCTTTGAACAGGGTTTCTTTTGTAGTTTGGAGATGCTTTTAGGGAGAGTTAATGCGCTTGCTGGCCTCTGCGTCATCCAAGGGCGCAGGGAGCTCCGATCAGGCCTCTTTGTTTTCTTCCAGCTCCCAACTCTTAGATTGTGCAGTGTTTATTCTCAAGAAGGCCTCTAGTCAGTGTCCCTTTAATCTGTTCCTTCTTCATCATCATTTCATTTGAGTTTGCATGTAGTCACTGAGAGTTTCGTTTTGTTTTGTGTTTTTCATTTTCTCGAGTGGATTTCTGACTCTGTACTTTTTTATTATGGAATAAGACCTTGAAAACGAACATCTTCTGTTTCTTTCTGACTTTTTTTTCCCTCAGGGACCATCTTCTTCCTATTATGATCCACCCCTCACCAATGTCTTTTCATGGAGTTGAACATGGCTTAAATTATAGACTAACAGTGGAAGCACTCAGCCTTCTTGTCTGCATCACTCTTGGTTTGTGGTACACGTGGCCCTGACACAGCCAGGGCTGTGACTCTAGTACCTGGCGGCTCTCTCAGAAGTTGTTTCATCAGAAGAATGTTCAAGAGATAAAGACATCATTTCAGAATACAGTTCTATCATGTGTTCTTCTGGACACTGGGCTATTCTCAGTAATAGCTTTTTCAAGAAATTTCCTTTCACATCATAAAATCTGATGTATATGTGCATGCGTATAAAATGTGCACACATGTTTGCTAAGTCATGTCCAACTCTTTATAACGCCATTGGCTGTAGCCTTCCAGGCTCCTCTGCCCATGGGATTCTCCAGGCAAGAATCCTGGAGTGGGTTACTATTTACTTCTCCAGGAGATCTTCCCAACCCAGGGACTGAACCCACATCTCTTAAATTTTCTGCATTGGCAAGCGGTAAATGGGCTTCTGAGCCACCAGAGAAGCCATATATAAAATGAGGGACTTACAAATATGCCCCTCATTGACATACTCTCTAAGATGGACAGAAATGGAAATTTGGTAGTTACAGTAGAATGACCTGGGTTAAATGTTGACATTCTTGTTTTTGTGATTCTGGCTGGGTTATATGGAATTCCTTGAACTTAAGTTTCATTATCTACAAAAGTAGGATAATGATACTTTACAGAGATGGGAAGAGATGTGGTTGTGGTGCTTTACACATCAGAGATGCTCAGTAAGTTCCCAGGACCCACCCTCTTTTCCACTCCCCACTTTGATCTGGACAGCCTATGCACTGCCATAGGCAAGAACTTTGTGACCAAATCTATCATAAAACTAGCATGTTATTCATGAAAAGTGACATTCCATAGCAGGTGGCATAGCACATTTAATGCCAAGGTAAATAAGCATTTAAGGAATGTACAAATATAATTTTTTGTTCCAGTGGAAGCAGAATCTTGGACCTTTATAATAACTTGGAAATAAGACTCTCTAATATAAAAATAAAGAGAACAAAATATAATAGTTAACACATAGCACTTTTTAATGCATCAGTCACTATTTCAATCTTTTACATAGTAGTCCATCTAATTCTTGCTGCCACTGGCTACATAACTTGTGGGGCTCAGTACAAAATAAAAGTTTAAAGCCCTTGTTCAAAAATTATTGGTAGTATATGATGATGTCAAAGCAGTAAGCAAAGCTCAGGGCCCTTCAAAGCGCAGGACCATGTATAACTGCATAGGTCACACGCTTCAATCACATCAGCTTCCTGAGACAGAAACTATCATTTCACTGTAGATAATGGAATTGAGATACACAGGGAAAAGTTGATTCACTGAAGGTTACAGTGACAGGAAGTAGTGAAGCTGGATTCCACTCAGGCAATATGTGTCTAAAGATTATGTCTTTGTCTACTTAAAAAATGTTCTTCATTTATGTGCCAACTTTTAGCTTCAAAATCACTTTAGCCACATTATTTCAGAGCTATGAAAATCTGTACTTTGACATGGTTATATAATATACTATATTCATCTACTTGCTTATCAGTGCCCTGGCTTGTCTAAGTAGAGAAAGAGCTACTGGAAAGTATTATCCATATAGCTTAAAATACCAGAATTATATGGAACTTACCAAGTCCTAAACAGTGCTATTCCAACCTCCTTATCTGTGTTAATATCTTAGACATTTCCCTAACGTTCTATGAAGTTGGTGCTAATACGGTTATCATATTTTAGATGAAGAAATTGAAATATAAGTATTTGAGCAAAGCCACATGTCTAACAGCTTTTGAGGCTAAAATTTTAACCCAGGTAGACTGGTGCTAGAGGCTGGATCCTAAGACAACCCTCTGCTCCTCTCTTGACTATGAGAGGCATCAGATATTTCATTCTTTTAATCTTATCCATTGCTGAATTATGACCAACAGACTGCCTGACACATTAGATAACAAGTCAGTATTTGATGAAGTAATGAATAGTAATGAAAAGTTTAATTTTTAAATTTAAACTTTTATTTATGCAAGTAATACAGGAATACATACGCCTTTTAAAATGCTTTAAAAAATATTCTAGGGAATACTAAAACTTCCTTTCAATTCTGAACTCCTTCCCAGACCATGTTTTCTTCCTTTGAAATAATTAGAGACTTTGTTCTCTGGACTTAGTAAAGACCAAGATATTCACTGGTGTTCAGTGTTTACGAATTACCATTGATCATGGTGTGAACTAACAAAGTTGATGTTTGCACTGAATACTCAGATAGCTCAGTATGATTGTGTTTGTGATGAAGCTTTATTTAGAGCCATTCCTTTTACTAGAAACACATAGTAAATACTCTGGCTTCATGATGTAGTGTCTGTAGAATTAAACTTGAAAGCGCAGTATTATGCAGATAATTACAAGCAGCTTCAAATTTAGTTATCATCCAGTCCGTGGCTGCAAGTTCCTTACCTAGGGGTGTTAGCCACGTGACCACGGTGGCTGCTGGAGTTTAAGCTTTAAGGTGTTCCGGGCAAGTTTAAAGTCCTGGCTATAGGACAAGTATATTTCTTTTTAAGTTGTTCATGCTATGTTCTCTGTAGCCTTGCAACCTAGGTTTTAGATAAGATGTACTGGACTATATATTTTAAAGAAGGCTATAATGTCGAAACATAATTGGGGAACTATTTTTAGTTGGTAAGTTTGACTTGGGATAAGAGACGTTGTGGGCAGGAAACTGCCTTTTGGGCAGCATTCAGTACAATAATTAAGAGCTTGGGTTTTGGAACCAAATTGCCTGGTTTGAATCCTGTTACTACCACTTACTGGGTAGCTGACTGATGCCAGGCAATATACTAGACTTTCTGAGACTACGTTTCCTCCTTTGTAAACTAGAGATTATAAGAGTGCCTACATCCAAAGACTGTGGTAATTTGCCTATGATGTTATCAATGTGAAATACCTAGAGTGATTGCAGTTTCAGTAAGTATTAGCAACCAAAATCATTTTGTCAGCTGAATAAAATTAAAATAGACAGGAAGAACAATGTCTGAATAAGAGGAAACTTCTTTTCCCACTTCAGTCTAGTTGGAAATCTTAGGCCAGTATTTTTGATGAGAGCTGTTGAAAACTTCAGTTGGGACTAGTAGAATATTGGCTCTATTATCCTTTTCTAGGACCTAATAGTATCCTGAAATCGACAATCGATATTGTCAATAAAAAGTGATATACTCTAAAATGAAAGAGTTACTTTTTTGGCTTCCTTGCTATTAATGATATGTTCACAAGCGAACTGACTCAGTAACTAACATGGGTCTGGGTGATTTCTGGTAGATATTCTCCTCCATGGCCGACGGAGTGCCTAGAATACTGCTTGGTCTACAGTAGGCACCAAGTAAATATTTGGTGATTTACAATCCTCTCTTCCCATTGTTTGCATCTCCTGTAATTCACCAGGGCTTGTTAGGCTCCTCAGAATAAGATGCTAATCTCCTTTTTTCTCTTTCCCGCGTACCCAGCACAGGTTAGGACATGACCTCGATTATCAGTGACCATTTGCTGAATAGGACACAGGGAGGGAGAAGCAGGGCTTTCGAAGATAGGGGCAGCTTTTAATTGTGATGACAGCCACGCATTCAGAAGAAAATTTAAGGAATAAAGGATTTTGAAAGGTGACTGGAGTAGAGGAGAGAAACAAAAAGTCTTTGAAGTACCCTTGTGTTTGAAGCATTTCCTCTCACCATTCATGGTTTATCATATCCTGCTGGTTTCCAACCTAAGCATGGTCTGTCCTCGCAATCCTTGTCACGTGCCTTTTCGGAGCTTCCAGTGTGTTTGTGAACATCATATACTGTTGACTTAGATAGAGACAGGTGGATAGATAGAGAACAGTTTTACGTTGATCTAGTGATGGGACACCTTAAAGTTTAGAATCCGCCGGATTTAGGGTGAACCAGTACCGCTGCATGTTCTAGTTGAGTGATGCTCTACAACTTAGCAGAGACACCCCCTTTGTGGATGAGGACTGC
>SJYF01000233.1:2338821-2354016 GCA_006410515.1 Procapra przewalskii | reverse complement strand
ATTCTCCAGGCAAGAATACTGGAGTGGGTTGCCATGCCCTCCTCCAGGTTATCTTCCTGACCCAGGGATCCAGCCCTTGTCCCTCTTATGTCTCCTGCATTGACAGGCAGGTTCTTTACCACTAGCGCCACCTGGCAAGCCATGTATACATATATATATATATATATGTTTGACTCAACATGGTCAGCTCAGGATTTGAAATGCCTGTATTTGAATCCTTAGAGACTTTCATGTTGATGTATTTTCTTTTTATTGATTTTCCACACAATAAGATGCCTTTTCAACTTGATCTGGGGAAATCCCTACAGTCTCATCAATGCATATATATCCTGGGTGTATAAAAGTGTATAAAAATATTTTGATTCCTACGAGAATAAGTAAAGCTGGCTGGGAGATGTAAATTTCAGTGAAGAATGGGTGATGGAACATAAAGCATATTCTTGGATTCCCAGAGAACCAAGCACTCAGGTCCTGATGGCTTCATGTTAAAGAAACACAGGTGGAATCAATTTAGCATTCCTGCCGACAATCTTCCATTCTCAGTAAGTAAGCCATCATACCCTCTGGAGCAGCCATCTTAGGTCAATTGAGACATTTGGCCTCATTAACCACTTTGGATTCATCTTAAGACTTTCTTATTTATAGTCTTCCTAAGGCTTAATGGGCTTCAAAATGTACTTTGCCCAGGTTCGCATCGAGTCTTACCAAGCTCTGTGCTTTCACTCAGCAGGCAGCCATTTGACTGTCAGCTTTTATATTTTTCTCTGCAAGGGAAGGAGAGCCTTGCGGCTGCTCCTTAATGCCCTATTAACATTTCCACATCACTTTATTCTTGGTTATAATTATTCTTTATTGTCATCTTTGTTTCCCTGACCATCAGGAATAAACCAGATAATTTTAATAAATCGGACCTAACTCTTCAATATACTTCAGTATTATGAGACTTAATTTTTCATTTTATAAATCTGATCTTTTACTGTGATTTTTTTTTTTTTGGTCAAAAGTAGAAAATGGACTAAATCTTACAGAATGGTCATGATTTGGAAAGATAGAAGGTGGAGCTGCTGCAGTGCAGGGGAGTCTTGTGAGCAAAGATACGGCAGGAATCCATTTGTATAGTATGTATGTATGTGGATTGTGTAGGTAGAGCATCAAGGGATTCAGAGAGTAAAACAAGAGCAGGGGTGAAAGAGTAAGATTCACAGTTATTGTTCAGCTGCTTGGTTGAGTCTGACTCTGCAACCCCATGGACTGATGCACGCCAGACTTTCCTGGCCTTCACTGTCTCCCGGAGTTCGCTCAAACTCGTGTCCATTGAGTCAGTGATGCCATCCAACCATCTCATCTTCTGCCACCACCTTCTCCTCCTAACCTCAATCTTTCTGAGCATCAGGGTCTTTTCCAATAAGTTGATGCTTTGCATCAGGGGGCCAAAATATTGGCGCTTCAGTTTCAGAATCAGTCCTTCCAGTGAATATTAAGGGCTGATTTCCTTTAGTATTGACTGGTTGGATCTCCTTGCAGTCCAATGGACTCTCAAGAGTCCTCTTCAGCACCACAAGTTAAAATCATCATTATTCAGGGCTCAGCCTTCTTTATGGTCCAACTCTCACATCTGTCCCTAACTACTGGAAAAATCATAGGTTTGATTATATGGATTTTTGTTGGCAAAGTCATGTTTCTGCATTTTAATATGCTGTCTATGTTGGTCATGGCTTTTCTTCCAAGGAGCATGCATCTTTTAATTTAATGGCTGCAGCCACCATCTGCAGTGATTTCTTAGCTCAAGAAAGTATCTGTCTCTGTTTCCATTGTTTCCCCAACTATTTGCCATGAAATGTTTGGAAATGGAGGCTATGATCTTTTTTTGAATGTTGAGTTTTAAGCCAGGTTTTTCACTCTCCTTTATCACCTTCATCAAGAGGCTCTTTAGTTCCTCTTCGCTTTCTGCCACAAGGGTGGTGTCATCTGCATATAGGAACCTGTTGATATACATTAGAGTATGCCGATCTCCACACCTTTATTTTTTAATCTGTTTTTATTTTTATTAGAGTATAGTTGCTTTACAGTGCTGTGTTAGTTTCTATTAGGTAGCAAAATGAATCAGTTATATATATATATATATATATATATATATATAAACCCTTCCCTTTTGAACTTCTTTCCTATTTTCCTTCTTTCCTATACCACAGTGCGTTAAGTTGAGCTCCCTGTCCTGTATGGTGATTGTTCTTATCAGTTATGTATGAAATAGATAACTGATCAGAACCATCTCTGTACCTTTAACTCAAACTCAAACCACCAGCCATCCAGCAGACAGTTCCCTCTCCTCGTATGATCTTTGTTTTTCCCCTACTCTGGAGTTTTCAGTAAATCTTCCATGCTAGCAGCTAAATTTCAAGTTATTTTCCCTGCAATTTTCAACTTGGTAGGGCCCCACACAAGTGATTTTTCTAAACTAACCATCAGTCATCCCTCTCTCACCATGCATCTCACATTTTAGCCCCATCTAACACCATGTGAATCATTGAACTCACCATGCATGCTTATCCCCATATCACCGCCCTTGTATTCTCCTCCTCTGATCTTCCACCTCTTGAGTGCACTTACGGGCTCCTACAAAGGGTTTAAGTTACATATAAAATATCTCGTAGTGTGTATAGCTCCCCAGGCATAATTATTCACCACCCCACCCCAACATCCGTATCCAGTATCATTGACCACACATATCTGTAGTATAGCACCTACTGCAGCCTATTCTATTTATGCACTTACACGTCTAACCTGCCACCTAGACTTGAGCTCAGTGAAGTGTGTATTCAGCCAGTTCATCCACATTCCCCTTCAAGTTTCTCGTGGTGCTGGAAGGTAGCGGTACTCAGTCAACATCAGTGCAAGTGCTTTGGATGGAGAATCACTGCAATTTTTTTTTTTTAACTGTAGAGAATCTTGAGAATTAGTGTTATAATCAGACTGGTTATTGTTTAATTAATGTTTTCTACTGAAGAGTTTTCTTTAATCAGTATTCAAGGTTTTGTTTTTTAACTAATACTTTTGAAGATCCTTAGGGCCAGAATTATTTATAGAAAATCACTCCTGTGATTGTTGGTCATTCACTTAGAAAGGATTTACTGAACATTTCCAATTAATGAGCTAATTTCAGTTTCCTGAATCACAATAATATTTATTTCCCAAGAAGTAAACAAATTTCTGCATATAAATTAGAATTTTATTAAGTAGCAGGTTTATAAATCAAGTGATTTAGAATGGCATTCACCTAGAACTAATCCATAAGTCTTTTTTAGTAAGAAATGAAAACATAGCCTCAGTAATTTTAGTTATAATTTCCATACACATTTCTGTTGTTAGATATAGATTGATTTCTGCTGCTGATAGACTTTGAGGTTGTTTAAGCATATAAAAGCCACAATGTAATTTTCTACACACAGAAAGAGCCCTAAATACAACACTAATGTGTATGTTTGAATCCCTGATCCTTTAAAACCCTCTCCAGTCTCCGTTCAGCAGAGAGAATGTTTTTGATTGTTGAGAAGGGATCCAACGTGCTTAGATAAAGTACTGATAAAATGCTTTATTTTTGAAAATAAAGAAAACATTAGGTGAAACTTTGAAAACGTATTAATGAAAACTGGTCAAATGTTGGCACTTTTATATGATTCATTCTGATATTTATGGCTCAATTCGTTGGGAGGAAAAACTCAATCTTAAAATTTCCACGTAACTGCAAATGATACCTGAGAAAGAACTAGGATGTGAATGTTGCCATACTGAGTGTATGTTTATAACAGCAGTTGCAAGGTGAAAAAACCAAGGTATGTTCTCCATACTCTCCACATCATGGCAGAATAAACAGAATGGTTTACATTAATCAGTTAATGCATGTAATTTGAATCACATTTGGAATAAGGACACTCAACCATTAGATCTGCTATTAATGACAACTATGCGAGTCCGCCAGATGCTCAGGAGTGATAAGCCAGGCCTCAGCTGAGCACCTGTACTGCTCACATGCTTCCCAGGTGGTCCTAGTGGTAAAGAACCCGCCTGCCATGGCAGGCAATGCAAGAGTCGCTGGTTCAGTCCCTGGGTTGGAAAGATCCCCTCGAAGAGGGCATGGCAACCCATGCCATGGCAACTTGCCTGGTGGATCCCACAGACAGAGTAGCCTGGCAGGGTACAGTCCCTAAAGTCACACAGAGTTGGGCATGACTGAACGACTTAGCACGCATGCGTGCACTAGTCGGGATAGGTTATGCCTCAGTAACAAGAAAGGCCCCACAGTCATAGCAGCCTAACACAATTAACATTTAAGTTAGACTTAAAATTTCAGTGTGGGTCAAGTGACATTCCAGGGCAGATTTTGGAAGAGAAGAATATTGGAGTGTCTATGCAAGTTTTCATTGCTTCAGTTGGAAATGACATATACCAGTTCCAGTCACATTTTATTGGCCAAAACTATCATCTGACTTAATTGGAAGAGAAAAGGGAAATACAGTGAGTGGGGGGTGGGGGGAGGAAATCAGGTAGGTGTGAGCACTAGATATCTCTATCAGAGATTTAAAGACTACAGTAGACTTTGCATTTTAAAAACGAAAACAGAAAACATTCTTCATTCTTGCTTGCCAGCATTCTCCCATGATACACTGCTAACTGGGGCAGATCAGGGTGCAAGTCTGAAATCCAGTATCTGCCCTTTCCTATAACTCTTTCAAAAGACCAGGCATTTTCCTCACGCTGCTTACCACAGGAAGCGTCCTAAGTCCACATAGTGGCATTTTCCCCCATTAGTTGTCTTCGTTTTCATAACACAGCTCTGCACGTGTAAGGAGAATGGGCTACTATGTCAGAGAGAAAGCTTCAGCTGCACAGTAGGATGACCCAGAAGAAAGCAGGGAGAAAATATATTTAGAGAAAAATTAGATTTCAATAAAGTGATATCCTTACATTTGGTATTTGCCTTTTTTTTTTTTTTTTCATTTCACAGGAACATTAGGGAATCTTAACTCCAGAAGCAATTGTCATCCATTCTGTCTGCCTGGATGGGTGAGAATTGCCTCTCTATCTGCTCCCCCAAAGACTTAATCCTCTAAAATTGACATCATATTTTTACATGCAGATGGAGAGAGAGTTGGTTCTATCTTGCAAGTTCTTCCCCTAGCAAATGTGTAACTATCAAAAATATGAGAGAAAAACATCATTATATATTATAAGGCAGAAGCTACGGTTCTATTTTTTCTGTCATAATATAAACTGAACAAAACTTTTGTGTGTATAAAAAAATTCTTATGGAATCTGTGTATAATGAAACTAACAACATTCCATCTCCCCACCATAATGGGACTGATCTGTTTCTTCCATATTTGTTGAACCATCTGAAAAGTTTTCATCATCTGAGACATATTTCTCACTTGACCTTCAGCATTTTATTATCTGTCATTTTTATTGTATGTTCTCTATTTCTTCAGTTACTTGAAAAATGATGTCGAGATAGAACTCATCTCTTAAATCCCTGTTATAATCTTTCAGTGCCACCATCTCCCCCAGCGTCTCTACCCACTCACCCATTCCTTCAGTGTGTCTCTTTGCGTTACTTCCCCTGCTCCGCCCCCACTAGCCCTTCTCTACTCCCTTCCTTTTTCTGTTCTCCCTCCCCTTACCTGGAACTGGTTTACTAGTCACTTGAATTCCTGGGAATGAGAAGCCTGGTAACGGGAAGCATGATCAACTTCAAAAAAAAAAAATGCTTTTAAATAACCCTCAGTGAAAGTACTGATAACATTTTGAAGATAAACAAATTTTTCCTGATTTCCTACTGCACTCACCCCAGGAAATTCCTAAATAATATAAGGACTATGAAGGATTGAAGTGTAATTGTTAGCCACTCAGTCACATCTGATTCTTTGTGATCCCACGAACTGTACCTCACCAGGCTTCTCTGGCCATGGAATTTTCCAGGCAAGAATACTGGAGTGGGTAGCCATTCCCTTCTCCAGGGGATCTTCCCAACCCAGGGATCAAACCCAGGTCTCCTGCATTGCAGGTGGATTCTTTACCCTTGAACCATCAGGAAAGCCAGTAATTAGTAATTCAACTGATGGGCTCTTGGCCCTGATCCTGCCTGTTGTCTTATGATGTTATATCAAATATTATTTTCTTTATTTTTTAATGTATTTAGTTGGTCATGTCGGGTCTTAGCTGCAGCATCTTCCTGCAGGAGGCATCTTGCCTTGTAGTGTGTGGGCTTGGATGCCCCAAGGCATGTGGGATCATATTTTTTTCTGCCAGGAATTGAAGCTGTGTCCCCTGCATTGAAAGGTGAATTCTTAACCACTGAACTGCTAGGGAAGTCCCTAATTATTATTTTATTGTTCTAAAATTAAGTATTACCTTTATTTGGTTTTCTCTGGCATCTCTTTCTCCCCTACATTCATACTTGTGATGAGTTCCAGATTTAAATCCTAGCTGCTTGCAACTTGCTAGATCTTTACTGTTAGTGCAGGCTCTGAGATGTTAAGAGCAGACCAGAAATAAAAATGGAAATAGAATCTCAATAAATTGCAGGGATTTTTTGGTTTCGTTTGTTTATGTGGAGGACAGTGATCTCCCCATTTTCTTCTCCTCTTTCTAGTACCTGTATTAAAATCTGAACCATCTTAAGAGGGTGAAACTTGTGATGCCATCATAATCAGGGTTAAGCACTGCTCCAGGTCTTATTACCTACCACTTCATTTTCACACAAGCTTACAGAAAAAATGTTATGACCCTGTTGTACTGCTGAGGAACCAAAGTCCCGAGGTGTCAAGTAAGTTGCAAAGGCACACAATTTCGTGATAGAGCAGGCATTTCAACCTAACCACATTACTACACCTAAATGCACCCATGCACTGTAGAGCCTCCCTTGGAATAAGATGTATCCAGTACTTCTCCTGAACCACATACACTTATCCAGACAAGGAAGGATAAATGCCAATGGTTATTTCTATTTTTAAAGTTGAGAAAACTGGATTGTAAAGAATGTGTGTGGCTTGTTTATCATCTCTTGTTAAAAAGAAGACATAGGACCGGAAAGCAGATGTAGGAACGGACCTAGTTTAACATTAAAAAAAATATATACCATGAGATTTAGAACTAAGAGAAAAGTGTGTGGGTATATGCTTTCATAATTGATTATTGACGTATTTGGTCTTCCTAACTACTTTCTAATTGATCATATTCTCCTCTGTCACAATTGTATTTTCCTTCTGATTACTCCTTGCATAAAATCCTGCTGCAGAATGTAAATAACGGAGTACATGGTATCAAGCCAAAGGGATATCTTCTAGTATGAAAAATTTACAACTGGAAATTCTATTTTTTAACCAAATTTCCAGACTCAAAAAATGAAAAGGTCTTTTTCTTTAGTGAATGTTGATTATCATTTAATTTCTTTTGAAATAGGAGCCATCATTATGCATTGCCAGTTTTCCAATAACACTAGATAGGAATACTTCTATTTTGAATATGCTATAATTTTTAAAAGTTGAAGGGTGCTAACACAGGAGCCAACCTGTCTCAGTTCATATCCTGGTTCCATCTTTTATCAGCTGTGTGATCATGAGTAAGTTACCAAACAATTCTGTGCTTCATTTTTCTTACTGTAAAATGGAAATAATCCCAATTTTATATGGCTATGAATAAGTGGAAATAGGAATATAGGTAATGAATTTCTCATAATTCTGGCAGATGGTAATGGCTTACTAAGAGTTAATTTTTCTTGTTGCTATGTTTTATTTTAAAGATATATGTTTTCTACAAAATGCACACATTCTTTGAATAAATTTGTTTTTCTAAACTTAAGTGGTTAGGCACAAAACTATGAACACAGATAAATATTTACAAAGGTTCATAGAACCTTATTTAATATATTAAAAACCTAACAAAAATAAACAGAATTATCCCAGTAGGGACATATACAGAAAATATATGGTACACCAA
Source organism: Procapra przewalskii (assembly GCA_006410515.1). Lineage (NCBI taxonomy): Eukaryota > Metazoa > Chordata > Mammalia > Artiodactyla > Bovidae > Procapra > Procapra przewalskii. The sequence continues at coordinate 2,346,021 of SJYF01000233.1, read as the reverse complement.
CAAGATTTTAAATCAACCATTGTTTTTATTGGTTGCCCAATCATGTCCAACTCTGTGACCTCATAGACTGTAGCCCACCAGGATCTTCTGTCCATGGAATTCTCCAGGCAGGAATCCTGGAGTGGGTTGCCATTCCCTTCTCGAGGGGATCTGTCAAACCCAGGGATTGAACCTGAGTTTCTTACATTGCAGGTGGATTTTTACCATCTGAGCCACCAGGGAAGCCCAAAGCAGCCATTAACACTATCATTTCAAATAATAATTTCATGAAATAGGAACATTTTATAATATGTAAGAAACATAATTTATACATACATACATACATATACACATATATATATATATTTTTTTAATTCCCATTGAACAAGAGCTATATGGACCTTGGAACTCTGATATATCCATTTGAATGAAGAAAGGCAATGCCAAAGAATGCTCAAACTACCGTACAATTACACTCATCTCACATGCTAGTAAAGTAATGATCAAAATTCTCCAAGCCAGCCTTCAACAGTATGTGAGCCATGAACTTTTAGACATTCAAGCTGGTTTTAGAAAAGGCAGAGGAACCAGAGAGTAAATTGCCAAAGTCTGTTGGTTTATCAAAAAAGCCAGAGAGTTCCAGAAAAACATCTACTTCTGCTTTATTGACTATGCCAAAGCCTTTGACTATGTGGATCACAATAAACTGTGGAAGATTCTCAAGGAGATGGGAATACCAGACCACCTGACCTACCTCTTGAGAAATCTGTATGCAGGTGAGGAAGCAACAGTTAGAACTGGACATGGAACAATAGACTGTTTCCAAAGGGAGAGAAATATGGCAAGTCTGTGTACTGTCACCCTGCTTATTTAACTTATATGCAGAGTACATCAGGAGAAACACTAGGCTGGATAAAGTACAAGCTGAATTCAAGATTGCCGGGTGAAATATCAACCTCAGATTTGCAGATAACACCACCCTTATGGCAGAAAGCAAAGAAGAACTAAAGAGCCTTTTGATGAAAGTGAAAGAGGAGAGTGAAAAAAATTGGCTTAAAGCTCAACATTCAGAAAACTAAGATCATGGCACCTGGTCCCATCACTCCATGGAAAATAGATGGGGAAACAGTGGAAACAGTGATAGGCTTTATTTTTGGGGCTCCAAAATCACTGCAGATGGTGACTGCTAAGTCTCTTCAGTCGTGTCTGACTCTGTGCGACCCCACAGATGGCAGCCCACCAGGCTCCCCCGTCCCTGGGATCCTCCAGGCAAGAACACTGGAGTGGGCTGCTGTTTCCTTCTTCAATGCATGAAAGGGAAAAGGGAAAGTGAAGTTGCTCAGTCATGTGCGACTCTTAGCAACCCCATGGACTGCAGCCCACCAGGCTCCTCCGTCCATGGGATTTTCCAGGCAAGAGTACTGGAGTGGGGTGCCAGTGCAGATGGTGACTGCAGCCATGAAATTAAAAGACATTTACTCCTTGGAAGAAAAGTTATGACCAACCTAGACAGCATATTCAAAAGCAGAGACATTACTTCACCAACAAAGGTCCATCTAGTGAAAGCTATGGTTTTTCCAGTGGTCATGTATGAATATGAGAGTTGGACTATAAAGAAAGCTGAGCACTGAAGAATTGATGCGTTTGAACTGTGGTGTTGGAGAAGACTCTTGAGAGTCCTTTGGACTGCAAGGACTCCAGTCCATCCTAAAGGATATCAGTCCTGAATATTCCCTGAAAGGCCTGATGCTGAAGCTAAAATTCCAATACTTTGGCCACCTGATGTGAAGAGCTGACTCATTTGAAAAGACCATGATGCTGGAAAAGATTGAAGGCGGGAGGAGAAGGGGATGACAGAGGATGAGATGGTTGGATGGCATCATGGACTCAAAGGACACGAGTTTGAGTAAACTCTGTGAGTTGGTGATGGACAAGGAGGCCTTGTGTGCTGCAGTCCATGGGGTCACAGAGAGTCAGACACAACTGAGCGACCGAAGTGAACTGAATATGTACCTTGAATAGACACCAAAATATTATCATTGATTATAATTAAGTGGTAGGAATGTGAATGACTTTCTTCCAGTATTTTCCAAATTTCTTGCATCAAGTTTATATTATTTTATGATAAAAATTTGTATATATTTTAATTATATAATTAAGATGTTTCTATAATCTGACCTCATAATCCATAATTATTTAGTATCTCATCCAGTTTTTAACTGATGGGTTATTGTGACAATCCCTTGGACTGCAAGGAGATCTAACCAATCCATCCTAAAGGAAATCAGTCCTGAATATTCATTGGAAGGACTTATGTCAAAGCTGTAATTCAAATACTTTGACCACCTAATGCAAAGAACTGACTCATTTGAAAAGACCCTGATGCTGGGAAAGATTGAAAGCTGGAGGAGACGGGGACAACAGAGGATGAGGTGGTTGGATGGCATCACAAGCTCAATGGACATGAGTTTGAGTAAAGTCCAGGAGTTGGTGATGAACAGGGAAGCCTGGCGTGCTGCAGTCCGTGGGTTGCAAAGACTTGGACATGACTGAGTGACTGAACTGAATTGTATTTCTTATATTTTAGCTTCAGAAAATAAAAAATAAGAAAGAAAAATATAGCAAAATATAAATTCCAGCATTATATATAAGACCAAAAAAATTGAAATAGTACAGAGGAAAAGTATTTATGGGAAGCCTAAATATAATAATGGAGAAGGAAATGGCAACCTACTCCAGTATTCTTACCTGGAGAATCCCATGGACCGAGGAGCTTGGTGGGCTACAGTCCATGGGTCGCAAAGAGTTGGACACAGCTGAGCAACTTCACTTTCACTTGAAATATAATAAGGCACAGTGATTCAGTCTATTAGTATGGAAACGGCATGTGTCATTTGTACACACACACACATACACAGAAATGATTTCTAAAATGCATGCTTGAAAATCTGTCACTAAATATAAAGTCTAAAGAATATTTCTGTAAGTTTAATGCTAATTACTTCTGGAGGATAACTTTTCTCAGTTTTGTTCCTATGGTTCTTCATTTTCCAAATTTTAAAGTATATTGCTTATTTTTTACAGTAAGAAGATAAAGATACCCTACTAAGTAGATAAAACGTTTAATAAGTGCTTTCTTAAAGTCCCCAAAGTAGACGTTTTCTGATCCTTCCTAAGTCACGTGGCTGCCATTTTATTTAATAAATGACAACTCAACTTATATCATTTTGAAATGATGCATTCTCCAGTATTTGTAGGGGGACACTCTCCCTTAAATCCTTTACCTGTGAGCTTCCTCCTGAGCCTTTTTGAGTCAGTATCTCACGCTGTGGTCCAGCTTGAGCAGCTGTGTACTAAATCACCTTGGCAGTTGTCTGTTCCCATTATATCATCAGCTCCTACCTAGCACGCTGATACCACATCCCTCACAGCCATTACTTGTCTCTCCCAAGTGCAGGCAGCCTCAAAACAGAGAATCACTTTTCTTTGCTAAAGAAAGATACACCGACGTTAGAGATATCCTCCTGAATTTCCATGCAATATTATTATTATTAGAACAGGATTAGGACTCTCAAGAAGTAAGACCAAGCTGTGCTCTGTTTTGTATAATTGGACCTTTTGATGCAAAGTATTTTCCCCAGAGACCATCACAGTGGCAAAATGTCTCCATTATACAAAGAGGAGTCATTGACAAATTCATAATAAGAATATGCCTGCATGTACTTAAAATATATGACTAAGATGGTCATATCATTTGACCTTATAATTCATTGTTATCTACAGTGAATTAAGCTGAAAGGAAATTCTTTGAGGTGAATTAGGAAATGGGATGAGGTTTGGGAATAAACTCGGAAGCAATGAAGCACAATGGGGAAATGTCATTCGGGGAAAAATTCCTCTTTTACCAGTTCCCATATTCTCTAGAGCTAGCCATGCTCAGGCTAAAGAAATACCTTTTTTTCTAAATGTTTGATCAGCATTTCTAAGGGTCTTTTAATGATAGACATGATGTGTGCAGTTGGCAGCCAGGAGAGGGCCGGCGACATGCCACCTTAAGGAACTCTCAGTCAAGGGGGGAGAACAATGTTGAGAACCAAGCAAAAGGTCTGTGGCTTTCAGCTTTGCCTGGGCAAAAGAAAACTCACAAGCAGAGAGACTTGGCCTTGTCTTAGTGAATTTTACCATCTTTAATTAGACTGGATGGCACAGTTTTGTCCAGTGTGATTGCTGACACACTACAGATTAAATGGATTACTGAACGATCATTACCTGTGACGAATCTATGATGACCTTCTTTTCAGTGAGTCTTTCCATACCCTAGGTGCTTCCATCAGCACATCTTACTCTGTTTGTTTACATGTATCCCTCTTCTAAGCTAAAAACTTCGAAGGCCATGGTCCAATTACCAGGTGCTGATACACAGTAAATAGTAAAGATGGATTAAATGAGTAAACACACTATTTCATATTTTAAACCTCATATAACTCTTTTTTAAGGAACATTCAAGAAACATAGATTTTATAATAGGCAACTTTATTTTTTGTTGAATTCCACTGATGTAAAATAACAAGCACAAGTGTAAGATGATCAAAATTATTGGATGATGAAGCAGGACAAAGTGTTAGGCAAGCCAGAAAATGACACCAAAGACTGCTGAAGGGAACCAGAGTGGGAGAAGTGATGAGATTGAAGAAAAGATGTATGAAAAATTGGGATTGACATGTATACCCTACTATGTGTAAGCTAGATAACTAATGAGAACCTGCTGTGAAGCACAGGGAACTCTGCTCAGGGCTCTGTGGTGACCTAAATGGTAAGGAAATCCAAAGAGGGGATACATGTATACATGTGGGCTTCCCAGGTATCTTAGTGGTAAAGAATCTACCTGCCAGTGCAGGAGATGCAGGAGACATGGGTTCGATCCCTGGGTCAGGAATATCCCCTAGAGGAGGAAACGGCAACCCACTCTGTTATTCTTGCTTGGAGAATCCCATGGGCAGAGGAGCTGGCGGGCTGTGGTCCGTGGGGTTGCAGAATCAGATGTGACTGAATGACTGAGAACACACACATGCTTATATGCAGCTGGTTCGCTCTGGTGTACAGCAGAAACTAAACCAACATTGTAAAGCAACTATACTGCAGTAAAAATTAGCAAAAAAAAAAAAAATGATAGATTTGTCATGTTGCCAAGTTGATCTGATTCTCATGTAGGAAACCTGGGCAGCTAGCCATCTTGTTGTGACCCCAGAGAGTTCATTCCTAGGCTCTCTCTCTCTTCAAAGAAAATCATGCAGTTTCATCTTTTATATCTGACTTAAGGGGTATAGATAAATACTTCAACCAGTTTTATGTTACTTTATTGTCTGAAGTATTGAAACATTGGATGAATAAGTTTGTCCAGTTACCACCAAACCACAGAATTCATGGGAACTCCAACAGCAAGTGTAATATCGTCATTTTCAACATGACTTTAATGACTGTTAAACTGGTTTGGCAGTGTCTATATGTGGGAAGAGATGGGGAGAAGAGAAAAGAGGTCCCTTAGTGGTTGTGGGGAAGAGATTTGGAAAGAGGACTTCAGACCCAATTTCAGAAAGTCGTTAGTAATGCATCACTCTGGAATTGACTGAGTTCCAGGGAGCCATCAGTATCTGCTCTTTCGGATCAATGTGCAATTTCGTGAGGCTGTGACAGCCTGGCACTGAGTGGGTTGTAGGTGAAGTACACCTGCCTTGCCTCTTGAAAGACAGGACTGGCGAGGAAAATCCGTCCGACATTGTGAGTAGCCAAATTAATAAGGAACAACCAGTTTTTCAGAACTGTGCTTCAGTAGCTATTTTTTAAAATATCTTCAAGTAATTTCATGTATCTTTCCCACTTCCTACTTCTAGCATGTAAATAAGGAGAACCATAGAGTATTTAGATTCATAGCACAACTGAACTTTTCCATTTTTTTCCCTTCCCCTCCTGTTTAGAAATGTTGCATTATGTACCATTTGTACAATACCAGGATAAAGTCAGCTGCACAAATATGAATTTCTGGTTTGAGCATGAAAAACAAGGGGGAAAAAAGTAACTTGATTGTGTTGTAAGACTGATTAGTGTGAGAAATGGTGCTTAAGGAGACACAAGATATGTATATCACATCTAAGAATCTAATAGGAAAAATTTTTACTTTGTAAGATAGGCCTTAAAAAATACATTTCTAAAAAAAAATGAGGGTAAACATTTGGGAGGAAATAGCATTTTTCCTTATCTGCATAAGTACTGTTATACACATGAGTTTTGTGGAGACATAGTATAGTGATTAAGAAAAGTTTTGTTTAGTATACAGACTCAGGTTCAAGTCCTAGCTCCACCTCATTCTTGTTCTGTTCCCAGGCAAACCTGAACCTCTCAAAGTCTGTGTCTTCATTTGTAAAATAGGGAAATAATCATATAAGTATCTCATAGAATGGTTGTGGGAACAAATGGGAATAAATATGTAGTACCTGGTTCATAGTAAGCATACAGTACTTTGCTATTAGTACTGCTTATAATTTGTTCAGTCACTCAGTCATGTCTGACTCTTTGCGACCCCATGGACTGCAGCATGCTAGGCTTCTCTGTCCTTCACCATCTCCTGGAGCTTGCTCACACTCATATCCATTGAGTTGGTGATACCATCCAACCGCCTTGTTCCCTGTCATCCCCTTCCCCTCCTGCCTTCCATCTTTCCCTGCATCAGAGTCTTTTCCAATGAGTTGGCTCTTCACATCAGGTGGCCAAATTATTGAAGATTCAGCTTCAGCATCAGTCCTTCCAGTGAATATTCAGGGTTGATTTCCTTTATGATGGACTGGATTGATTTCCTTGTAGTCCAAAAGACTCTCAAGAGTCTTCTCCAACACCACGGTCTGAAAGCATCAATAATAGTTTTGATGCTTATAAGGAAGGACAGGAAAGTTCAGTCATATCTGACTCTTTGCAACCACATGGACTGTAGCCTACCAGGCTCCTCCATCCATGGGGTTTTCCAGACAAGGGTACTGGAGTGGGTTGTTATTTCCTTCTCCAGGGGGTCTTCCTGACCCAGGGATCGAACCCAGGTCTCCCACATTGCAGGCAGATGCTTTATTGTCTGAGCCACCAGGGAAGCATGCTTATGAATAGTACTCAAAAATTGCTCCAAATTCCACAGTATTCCTCAACCCATTTGGCAGCAAGATCTGTACTTTTTTT
>SJYF01000233.1:2310778-2323738 GCA_006410515.1 Procapra przewalskii | reverse complement strand
AAATTTAGTAAGTTTTGCATCTAGAAGTTGTTTGGTCTCTTTGATACTTCGTCCTAAACTATGAGCTTTGTCTTTGGTAAATAATTTCTCATATAGAATAATGATTATGATTGTTAAACATTGGTATACCATAAAAGCAAATGTTTTGGCATCAGCTTCTTCTTCAGTGTGTGCATCCAATTTCATTGGTTTGTAGAAAAATATTGAGTTATGCATAAGAGAAAAGTCTTAGATAGTCTCCAAGCAGCATATTTTGAGTAATCTGAGTGTGCAGGAACACTGAATTCTTCAACCACATGGTCCTCAGGCCTCTGAAGTAACATTCCAGTTTTGTAGGGATTTGTTTAATAATCTCTCCTTATTGTGAGTCAACATCTTAGTCCCTTCCACTCCAACTCACTGGTAGGTTATTGTCTGCATCAGAGCCTCCCAGAACAAGTGTCCTAAGCTGTCATCATCTGTGTGATGACATCATACTTTCCTCCCCTCAGAGAGGACTGTCTCTAGTTGTGCCATTCAGCAACACGTTCTTCCAAATAATTTCTTGTCAATGTCCCTATTAAAGGGTGCTGTCTGCAAGTAAACCTATTGTAAGTGTGGCTTCTTGATTCTGCCTATTTCTCTCTTATAGTACAATTTCTACTTCCTGTTCATAGCAAAAGTTACTATTAACACTAAGGGTTCTAATACATGAGTTGACAGCTGTAGGCTCAGGAAAAGTAATTTATATGCTGTCCAGTGTTCAGCAATGAAGAGTCACTGGCAAAACACCCTGGACACAAATCACAACTTCAAACCTTACTAGATTGTAACTTGATGAAATTACTTAATCATTCCAAACCTCTATTTTTCACCTTTAAAAGCCCCAAAGAAAACAATGCCAACATAACAATATTGGGCGGAATTTATAATTATGTATACTGTCTAGTACAGAATCTGAAAAACTGTAGGTACTTGATAAATATGACTTCTCCCTCTTCTACATCAAATAATGTAGGTTACTTCCAGGAGTCCCAGTCACTTCTTATTTACTTCTCACAAATGGTTTTTTTAAGTGCTAATTATAAAATGGGCTAATTATGGTGTAGCCTTGGGAAATTTTACAGTAGGTCATTAAAGTTGTAATTGTGATGCAACTATTTTTCAGACAGAGATCTGATAATAAATCCCCCAGAAACCTTTATATAATGTAGCGTTTTTTATATGAAGCCAAGGAACAGAATGAGAAAACTAGGGCTTTTCATCTTCAAAAGAGTTTATGAGTTTTAAGTAAATTAGTAGGCATAGCTCTCTCTTGTGCACTAGGACAGGACAATTAGCCCTATTGGCAAAGCAGGAAATGAGCGCCCAGAGGGACATATTATTCTACCCAAGGTGCTGTGAACAGAGTGAGAATGTGAGGATTTGTGCCCATGAATGTGCAGTAAAGTGCCCATGTGTGTTAGAGGTGGATGTGTGTTGGAAGGAGCTGAGAAGGTTCCTAATGAAAACTGATGCAAAGACTTAATAGTATAGTTTTTACAAGCTTAGTAAGATTTCTACTGTCTAGAGTAATCCGGGATAAGGATCCCCTGCTGCTGGTGTTAAATTGCATGGGTGTTTATGTTATATAGATATGGATGTGTAGATATATACCTAATTCAGTGCTATATAGAGTTACTGTTTTTAGTCACTAAGTCATATACGACTCTTTCATGACTCCATGGATTCTAGCCTGCCAGGCTCTTCTATCTGTGGAATTTCCCAGGCAAGAATACTGGAGTGGTTTTCCATTCCCTTCTCCAGGGAGTCTTCCTGATCCAGAGACAGAACCTCTGTCTCCTGCTTTGACAGGTGGATTCTTTACCACTGAGCTGCTAGGGAAGCCCTGCTATGTAGAGTGCATACCCTGTTTGTAAGCAAAGCTCATCCCATCAGTTACCTGTTCAGTTTACATCCATACTCTTCCCTTAGTTCTGTTCTCTGTGTACCTCGGAACCACGTTTCTTAGGCTCTCTTGACCAGTGGCTTCTGAGTGGAGTTGGCCGATAGGAAGCACTAAATTGGAAAGCAGAACTCTGTTTCCTGGTTTCCCCCCTCTCTCTCTGCTTTCTGTTTTCTCTGTTTCTTGGTTCATTTAGGGTTCCAAATCCTGACAGACCTACTGGATCTGTCCATCTCCTGGACTCAGGCTTTGTCCCTTCAGTCTTGGGGTGAGAGTGATTTCATGTTGCTGTCAAACCTGTGTGGCTCTGTTGTTCTTCCTTTAGCTTCTTACGCTTTCTTCACTTGTTCAATCAGTTGTCTATTAAATCTCCTGGTTTCAAGTATTTCAAGAGGTTTCTGTTTTTAGATATACCAACTTTTTCTTTTTCAATATATTTAATTTTGAATGAGCATGTGAACTAAGAGATTAGACTGTTGATGGTATGTTATTGAGTCTAAAGTCATTAAATATCACTGCATTTTTCTTTGAGGCTTTTTCAAATTAATTGAATTATGCCATGATATAACTGTGGGCAAAGCACTGAACTCTTAGTTTCACTTTTATCTTTATCTGTACAGTAAGTATAAATTGATAGGTCCTCTCTTCCTCAATTAATGAAATGAAGCACTTTAAGTGTATACATAATGCACTATGAACAGTCACAATACAGGGAAGACAAATCAATGTGACCTAGTACTGGTTTAACTTGTGAAATTCATAGTCTAACACATGCTTTCCATGTGTCCTGGGCACAGAAGTTAATTTCTCTAAAACTTTGGTCTCTTTATCAAAGAAAATGTTCAATTCATCTCCTTTTTTATCAGTTTCATGAACTTTGTCTAACCTTTATAAATCTCTTAGCACTGTTCTTTCAGTAAAGGAGGTCTTCAAGGAGCCTAGATTGCTCATCTATTATACTGCCAGATGTAGAAGTGTTTTCTGATACCACTTTCTCCTTGATTTACTCCTAGGTAAAACACATATGTGTTGTGCTATGCTCAGCCTCTAAGTTGTGTCCAGCTATTTGCAACGCCATGAACTGTAGTCCACCAGACTCCTTTGTTCATGGGATTCCCCAGGCAGGAATACTGGAGTGGGGTGCCATTTTCCAAGGCATCTTTCTGACCCAGGCATTGAACCCATCTCTCCTCTACTGGCAGGCAGATTCTTTATCACTGAGCCACCAGGGAAGCCCCTTGAAACAGGAAGAGCAAATATATCACTCATAACTTGATTAACTGAATCTCTCTCTTTCTTTCTCTGGCTCTCTTTTTGTTAGAAAATAATCATCATATTTTATTGATTTCAGGTCACTGCTCACCTACTGAGTTTCTATGTTAGTTTACCAAACACTCTGAAATTACATTCCTTTGACTTCTATATTGAATTTGCTGATTATGGATAGTTACTTAATTTTGGTTAACTTACCTGTACAAGATTGCATTTTCTTTTGTTTTAATTAAAGGTCAAGAATCTTATCCTGTCACTGTGAGAGTTTTCCATCATATGCCTTCTCTAGCTCACCCAGACTCACCCATGTTATTGTGTCATTTCCCAGTTTCTAGATGACATTCAAGTTTAGAATAATACACTGCCTGATCTTGTGCAAGCTAGGGACAGAGGTGCCACCACCTTCTTTTGCCCTTGTTTGGTTACTAGAACTCTAGCCAGTTGAACTGTGATGATTGATCTCCAGCAAAACCTATACTTTTACTGGAGTGATTAAAAAGTTGGGCATCAGAAATAGCATATGGATTCAGGAATGTCGTTGCTTTTCAATGCGAAATGTGAAATGGCAGAAAGAGCACCAGATTTACAAATAGAATCTGTGTATTCTAATCCTTATTCTGTCAGTTATGATCTCTGATAGCTTAAGCAAGTCTCCCATCTTTGTTTTAAATATTGTCCTCTGCAAAAAGAGGTGGTTGGTTTCAATGCTGTTTATATTTCATCTAACTCCACAGTTCTACAGTATCAAAAAACATTTAGATTTGATTCCAATCTCTACTTACATCTAGCTGAATTTTGATTATATATGTGTATGTATGTTTCTTACTAAGACTATATTTTTAGAGCAGTTTCAGGTTTACAGCAAAATTAATATACAGATATTTCCCATATACTATCTGCCCCACACATGCATGGTTTCCCCTTAAACAATATCCCCATCGGAGTATTACATTTGTTACAACTGATGAACCTACATTGAGGCATCATAATTTTACGGAGCCCATAATTGACATTAAGGCTCACTCGGTATTGTGTATTCTATGGTTTTGGATAAATGTATAATGATATATGTCCATTATGGTATCATGCACAGTATTTCCACTGCCCTAAAAATTCTCTGTACTCTACCTACTAATTTCTTAACCCTCACCCAACCCCTGGCAACCACTGATTTATTACAGCCTCCAAAGTATTTGCCTTTGTCACAGTGTCATATAGTTAGAATCATAAATATGTAGCCTTTTGAGATTGAATTTTTTCACTTAGTAATATGCACTTAAATTTCCTTCATGTGTTATCATGGCTTGATACTTTGTTAGTACTTAATAATATCTATCTGGATGTACCATAGTTAATTTATCCATTCACCTACTGAAGGACATCTTGATTACCTGCAAGTTGCAGCAATTATGAATGAAACTGCTGTAAGCATCTGTGTGCAGGCTGTTTGTGGACATACGTTTCAACTCCTTTGGGTGAATACCAAGGAACGTGAGTGCAGAAGTCTATATTAAGAGTAGGCTTAGTTTTGTGAGAAACTGCCAAGCTGTCCTCCAGAGTGGCTGTACTATTTGCATTCCCACCAGCAGGGAATGAGAGTTTGTGTTGTTCCACGTCCTCGTCAGCATTTGGTGTTGTCAGTGTTCTGGATTTGGGGCATTCTCACAGGTGTGCAGACATAGCTCGCTGTTTTCCTTTGCATTTTCCTGATACTCTAAATGTGGAGCATTGTTTCAGACGATTATTTTCCCTCTGTATATTTTCTTTGGTGACATTTCTTGTAGGGTCTTGGCATGTTTTTCAATTAAGTTGTTTTCTTATATAGAATTTTAAGCTTCCTTCGTATATTTTGGATAGCCCTTCTTTATCAGATGTGTCTTTTTTGAGCATTTCTCCCAGTCTTGCCCTCTCATCTTTACACATTGCCTTTCATGTTATATCTTTTTGTTTCTAAGATATACTATAGTATTGGGGAAATTCTTGTTATTGAAAATCAAATGAAGATGTGATATAAGAACTGGATTATGGAGCCAGTGAAGCTAAGAACTGGAATCATTTTAAAAATTAAATAATTTGCTCTACTTCCATACTTAAATTTCTTCATCATGTAAGTATTCATGTGTATACATACACACACACACGTAATAAACAACAACAAAAAATATAAGTGTGCTTATCATGAAAAGCCACCAGCCTTGGTCTTATTTTGCACTAATTCCCTGCTCTCATTCCACTAATATTTGACATTTTCCTAGTTGTTAACTTTGTATCTCTAAATAATGTATTAAGCCCCTATTTCTTTCTTTATCTATTTTAGTTATGATGCATTGACTTTCCATAATGATGGAAATTTAAGTCATTTACACAGCCCGCCATTTCTTCCCACTCCTCTCTTCCTGGTTCTGTCGTTATTTGCAGGGATCAACGTTAGACTTAATGACACATTTCAGTAAGTAGAATAGTATGGTTAAGAAATGGGGCTTTTTTTGGTGCAAAACTGAGGGGTTGATCCAGTCACATATCTCCCTGGTTTCCTCCTAACAGATTTCCAGAGTTACAGTAACGATTATATTTGACTGAGCATCCATTTAAACTTACAAGTCTGTGCCTTTTTTTGGTTGTTGTTCAAGGCAAGACCTCACTTTCATCTCAGTCTGAGTTGCATGAGGCTTTTAATATGAAATCACTTTCCATTCAGTCCAACGCTTCCTTGTTGCTGATGAATGTCATGCATAATGAAAGATTAGATCCATTTATCCTCAGCAGTAAATCATTTATCACTCAAGGGAGATATATTATTGTGAATTCTGATCAAAGCTGCCCACTTCCTTTAGCCAGCAGAAATGCTGCACCCTGTTAGTGGATTGTACAATATCCTGCAAGAAACAGGGAAACTTATGCTATTGAATGAGGGTTTGGCAAACTCTAGGGGTTTCTAAAATGGCTTTTTTTTTAAAAAAAAATCATGTTTCATGTAGAATTTTCTATGATCCAGGCATGTGAACTGTATGAGTCTCTTTTTGGCTTTCTTCACTTAATTAAATCTGAAAGCTGTGGGACTCTGCAGCTTGCTCTGTGATGTCTGCAAGCAGATTTGTGAATGACATTGCGTGGACATTTCGCCCCCTTTCTTAGGCAATAATTATTCCCATTTCTTTTTGAAGCACTGCATGGTTTTATCAGTTCATTTGCTAATGAGCTCCTTCTCTCCTTTATAATGCCAATCATAAAGAGGCCTTTTAAATCAGATTCATCTCTCAGATTTATTTCCTTTTCACCCTTCCTTATCAAGCGCTGTACTGCTTTGCTTCAGGGAATCACCCACAGTATCCAGGCAAGAGACAAGGCTGTCCCGTTTGATCTTTTGCTGATGTCATACTCACTCACTGTCTCCTGAAAGCATTCAGTTCCAGAAAGGACCTCCCAGTCCTCCAGAGGAGTCTCTTCTTATGTTGCGTCTTTGATTGGAGGTATCATTGCCCTACGTTCCACATCTGTATTCACTGCCTTTCAAATCCAACAGCATGTGAATGCCTCAGTATTAAAGTGATCCTAAGTAGAGTGAGTTGCAGAAATAAGGAGAAAGAATGGACCATATTTCTTCCTTTGGTCTTACTTGGGCTCCTGGCCAGGATGCTCTTACAGTTTATTCAGAATTTATGCAAAGTGGTAGCTAGTGATCCGCACAATTGAGTCACAAATCTGTACCTAACATCTACAAACAACATTGCTTCATTTGATGTCCATCACATTCTGAAAGTAGCCTTTCAATGTTTTGGCCATTGAAGAACTAGCAAATTAAGAACCTTAATTTGCCTCCCCCAGACTCTATGAATGCATTATCTTCCTTGCTTGGTCGATAAAAATAAATATAATACCCCCAGGCTCTTTATACTTAAAACAAGAGATTGCTAAATTTATCAGAACAAATTATAGTGCCAGCAAAAATATTATACATTAACTTTAATCTAGGTGTTCCTGTTGATGGTCCTTTCTTCTTTGACTGATCAGAAGTTCATCTACATACAACTGCCAGGTCTAGAGAAGAAATTTAGGACACCCAGTTAAATTGAAATTTTAAATAAAAATAATCAATGCGTTTTTAGTGTAAGTATGTCCCAAATATTACACATGGAACACACTATTGTCAAAAAAAATGTTTATTTGAATATCAGATTTAACTGGGTGTTGTATATTTTATCTGGCAACTCTAAACATGGGAGAATCCAACTTCTGGTCTTTGCTATGCTACAGATATAAATTACCTAGCTTCGTAACTGTCATGGACTGAATTGTGTCTTTTGAAAACTCATTACATTCAAGCATTAAATTTCAGTGTAACTGGATCTGGAGAGAGTGTCTTTAGGAGGTAATTAAGATTAAATGCAACCATATAGGTAGGGTCCTCTTCTGATAGGATTGGTAGCCTTAGCAAAAGAGGAAGAGAGAGATTGACAAGGGAGAACTATTGATAGGTCAATCTCTCTCCGCCACGCAAGGTAGCAGAAGCAGCCATCTGCAACCCAAGAAAAGACCCCTCACCAGACCCGGGCCTTGCTGGCACGTTGATCTTGGATCTCTAGGCTCCAGAACTGTGAGAAAATGATTTTCCATTGTTTAAACCACCTAGTCTATGAAACTTTGTTATGGCAGCCCGGACAGGCTAATATAGTAAGTTTAGAATGTTTTATTCTGGCTCAGTTTTACATTTCTTGCTGAACTGTGAGCTGATGATGGTTGCCACTTCTCTTCCACTGACTAGCCTGAACATGTGAGTCAATTACTCTTCTAATTTCAAGTGAGTAGAGAGAGACAAGGGAAGGAATCTGCTACTAGTTGAACCTTGAACATCGGAGAAAGTCTGTGATTGGCTAATCTCACTAAGTTGGTGATGTCTTGAAAATGAAAGTGTTAGCTGCTCAGTCTTGTCCAACTCTTGTGACCCCATGGACTACAGCCTGTCAGGCTCCTCTGTCCATGGAATTCTCCAGGCAAGAATATTGGAGTGGGTAGCCATTCCCTTCTCCAGAGGATCTTCCTGACCCAGGGATCAAAGCCAGTTCTCCATTACAGGCAGATTCTTTACTGTCTGAGCCAACAGACAAGCCCTGGTGACATCTTACATGAAAATTTTAAGAAGAAGGGATCATAGGGAGTAGTCCGTGTGCTAGTTATTCAGTCATGTTCAACTCTTTATGACCCAATGAATTATAGCCTTCCAGGCTCCTCCATCCATGGGATTCTCCAGGCAAGAATACTGGAGTGGGTTGCCAGTTCCTTCTCCACAGGCTTTCCTGACCAAGGGATCGAACCCAGGTCTTCCACACTGCAGGCAGATTCTTGACTATATAAGCCACCTGGGAAGCCCCACAGGGAGTAGATGTGACAGTAAATCCTGGTGTGTTGTTGGCTGAGAAATATCAAAGGCGGTCATGGGAACTTTGAATTAAGGAAGCAGGGGAAGAAAGCATGACTCTTCTCTGAATTTAATGTTAGGACCTACATTTTCTTCTTATTAAGCATATTTATAAGGATGAGGGGCAATGTAGGTCCATGCAATGTGTACAGAACACACACCGAATCAAGACTCATAACTCCAGTTAGAGGCCAGCCCCTGGCGCCGTGGAGAGGTCCATCACCAACCTCCGTCACATCTCTCACTGGCAGCAATAGGAGTCATTCTGCGTCCACAGGACATTCCTTTTCCACCATAGTGGGCTACCTCCCTTGAAAACTAGAATCTCACATTTGTCATGATAGATTTTGTGTATACAGGAAATTAATAACATAGCATTTTGTTAATTTGAATTGATAAAGCAAAAATCCATCCATCTTCTGCCCGTCACTATTACCCCATAACCCTTTTGTTCTTGATAAAGGCGACTGTTACTGTACTACCTCTAATGTGATATTGAATTTGGGAAGTCTTCCTGCGAAAAGGCCAATAAATTATTTCTTAATTTACCTTTTTACCCTAAGAAGAGTTTTGTTTTGTTTTTAAGATGCAGTAAAGCCAAAGCGAAATTAGATAGAATGGCTTTATTTTGCCCACATGGCTGTTTTGGATAATACTGCTATGCATTTTAATCTGTGTAGTACCCTCATGCCATCCTGTGTGTTTTAATTTTGTTAATGTGGTAGCAAAGGTAAGTGAGGCTCTTGACCAAATAGGGGCAGAAATTTCTATAAAAGCCAAAAATGTATTCAAACTAACATGAGAACTCAAAAGTGTTCAAAAGTGCATGTGCCATATATGAGAGTAAGGTGACAATGTAAATAGGTCCTGTCTCTCTGGTTCTAAAATTGACCAGTGAGGTGTGTGGGTGACTGCTGGACCAGGAACCTAATATTTACACATGATTGAGGGAACTTGCTGTTGAGGAAACACATGGTTTCCATATATATATAAATATAAAATTACCCACTCCAGTGTTCTTGCCTGGAGAATCCCAGGGACAGAGAAGCCTAGTGGGCTGCCATCTATGGGGTCGCAGAGTCGGACACGACGGGAGCGACTTAGCAGCAGCAGCAGCATATATAAAATTTATCAGACTTGAAATCATTTTCTTCCATTTTGTCTTTAGGGCTCAAGTATTAACTGAATGCAGCATGCCTCCTAAATCTGAGCAGGTGCTTTAAATTTGCTTCTGAAATCATATCAGTCTCATGATGAAGTAATCTGCCTCCATCTAACTTTATTATTTTCAGTTAATTTATTATTTTAATTGGCGGCTAATTACAATATCGTAGTGGTTTTTGCCATACGCTGACATGAATCAGCCATGGGTGCACGTGTCCCTGTCCTGAACCCCCCTCCCTCCTCCCTCCCCACCCCATCCCTCAGGGTTGTCCCAGTTCACTGGCTTTGAGTGCCCTGTTTCATGCGTCAGACTTGGACTGGTGATCTATTTCATGTATGGTAATATACATGTTTCAATGCTACTCTCTCAATCTTCCCACCCTCACCTTCTCCCACAGAGTCCAAAAGTCTGTTCTTTATATCTGTGTCTCTTTTGCTGTCTTGCATATAGGATCATCATTACTATCTTTCTAAACTCCATATATATGTGTTAATATACTGTATTCTTGTTTTTCTTTCTGACTTATTTCATTCTGTATAATAGGCTCCATCCACTTTACAATCCAAACTTGGTTAAAGGGAAATTTTTTTTAAATCCTTATTTTTTTTTAATTGCAGGTATAATTTCATTAGCAAGAATAATCATGGTTATAAGATAAGTGACATTATAGGCAAAAATTGCCTCAGCCGTGGAATTTGTGATATGTTGATAACACTTCAGAAGATCTTCGTGAGTTCAGACAGCTGTTGTTCTGCAGTTTAAAAGAATTCAAATCTAATCTTCCATTTATAGTTCAAAGGATTTTAGAAAGACAGCACCTACAGCTAGGCTATAGGTAAATTTAATTTCAATTTTGGTTAACTTAAATATCGTTCTATCTTAATCAGTGTTCTTTTAAATAAGACCACTTAATTAAGTTCTAAATTCAGCTAAAGAAAGCTTACACCTTAATCAGTGTCACAATATTCTCCATAGCAAAACCTAGATCTCAGCCTCAGCAGTGAGTGGCAGGGAAGATAATGGGTTCTAACATTGTAAGTAATAGTTGAGCCTATAGCTCTAGGCTGCAGATGCTTACCTCGAGAAGTTTCTAGTCTTTCCAGCAGACATCTGCGTTCAGATAGAGACCTAGTTTGGGATTCTAACTTTAGGACTCCTCATTTCTTCAGTGCTTGGCAGTTTACTCACCTTGGTCAAACTGTATCCTCTGTGCTTTTGCCTTTTTTATTTTTTAAACTGAGAACAGTCCACAATCAAGAAATGTCATTTTTAAGAGTGGTACTCCTATTACAGAGCTTTCCCATCCATAGCTGGTGAATATCCATAAAATTAATCCAAGCTTGGGAAGTTTGCCTTTAAATCAGTAACCAGCCTCTGTGACATGGTTTGCTTAAGAATATTTTGAAATTGTCTAGTAATATTTAAATCTAGGTCTTTATTTCTTACTGTGAATCATGGTTTCTTTTCATGATATTTGGATCATATTTTTAAATAGTAATCTTGGGAAAGATAGCTGAATGAACAATGATTTATGTATCTATACAATTTCCATGAAGAATGCCAGAAAGTGCCACAGATCAAACAAGGACGTTAAAGTCAACCCTAGTCGAGTTTGTTCAAAGACTTACCGGCTGTATGATTTTGAAACAAGAGGCTTAAACTTTATGAACCTCCATTTCTTCACTTGAATAGCTAGGATGATGATTCCAAATTCACAGAATATTAAAAAAAAAAAACTGTCACACATTGAGTGCTTACCAAAACAACAAGTATTATTTATTCCTAATAATAATTCTAGGAGGGAGCTACTATTGTTATCTCCATATTACAGATAGAAGGAAGAAGGCAGTGGAAGGCTAAGCAGCTAGTAAATAGCCAATCCCAGATTTTAAAAACCAGGCTGAGCTCCAAACTACCGTGCATCTAAAATGTAAGGTTTAAATGCCTGATGATTTTTCCATTTTGCCTAACCAAGGGCTGACTTTGAGGCTGAGGAGATTTGGCAGGAGATAAAGAAGAATACCTGGAGGGAGTTGTTGTTTTTTGGTTTTTTTTGTTTTTTTTTTAATCAAAGCAGCATTTAATAGTCCCCTAATGGCAACCCACTCCAGTACTCTTGCCTGGAGAATCCCATGGAGGGAGGAGCCAAGTAGGCTGGTCCATGGGATCGCAAAGAGTCAGACACGACTGAGCGGCTTCACTTTCACAAATTGGCAAACTTGTGTATCACTGACAAAGTGTCCCTTTTCCTGTAATATCAAAGAGTAATTGTGATTTTTGTCTATGAATAAAAGTTGCCACAGTCAGGAAACAAACTATACAGTTCACCACCATTTCTCTTGTGAAGTTAATTGATTTCTGCTGATTGAAATTTTATGTTTAAATCAAGTTTCCAAGAAAGAAGCATGCATTTTTCTCTAAAATGCATGCGGAGACCAGACCCTATACCACGATCAAAGCAAACATTTCTAAACTTCAAGCATTTCTCTCTGTAAATTATGTAAAATGCATTTTTGCAAATATGTGCAGTAGAATGTCTCAGGTATAAAAATGGCCAAAATGAATATATGTAATATAATAACCACATGAGTTTGCCCATTTTTTTCCTTCCTGGTATCATTCCTAGGGTTTAAAGTGGGGAACAGGAATATAGAAGCTTTGAGTAAAGTTCAGTTCACTTCAGTTCAGTTGCTTAGTCATGTCCGACTCTTTGTGACCCCGTGAACTGCAACATGCCAGACCTCCCTGCCCATCAACAACTCCCAGAGTTCACCCAAACTCATGTCCATCGAGTCAGTGATGCCATCCAGCCATCTCATCCTTGGCCGTCCCCTTCTCCTCTTGCCCCCAACCCCTCCCAGCATCAGAGTCTTTTCCAATGAATCAACTCTTCGCATGAGGTGGCCAAAGTACTAGAGTTTCAGCTTTAGCATCAGTCCTTCCAAAGAGCACCCAGGACTTATCTCCTTTAGGATGGACTGGTTGGATCTCCTTGCAGTGCAAGGGACTCTCAAGAGTCTTCTCCAACACCACAGTTCAAAAGCATCAGTTCCAAGGAGTAAATGTCTTTTAATTTCATGGCTGTAGTCACTATCTGCAGTGATTTTGGAGCCCCCCCCAAAATAAAGTCTGACATTGTTTCCACTGTTTCCCCATTTATTTCCCATGAAGTGATGGGATCAG
>SJYF01000233.1:2288009-2310183 GCA_006410515.1 Procapra przewalskii | reverse complement strand
ATTTTGAGCATTACTTTACAAGCATGTGAGATGAGTGCAATTGTGTGGTAGTTTGAGCATTCTTTGGCATTGCCTTTCTTTGGGATTGGAATGAAAACTGACCTTTTCCAGTTTTTGTGTAAAGTACACCCATGCAAATACTAAACAGAGAACAAGGCTATAAACTCAACAGCTGAGCATTATGATATGGTTGAGGAAGATGTGATAGAAAGTTTTATGTTGGCTGAGCCATCCATGTAGATCACAGAGACTGGCAGTGAAGATGGGTACAAGTGGAGAAGAAGGATGTGAAGCAATGATCACGTCTCCCATTGATGAGTAAATGACCAGGGAATCAGAGGAGAGATAGTACCGTTCCCCAATGGGACAGTTGTGTGTTGTTTTTGTCTTACTTTGCTTTGCTCTCCTGACAGGAGTGAGTGAGAGAAATGGAAGAATAATCTGGAAATATAGCGAGGTTGTTGATCACAAGTGAGAGCTCTTTCATTTTCACTCGAAGTCATTATTATTATTAGTTCTAATTTAGTTACTATTCAGAAAGAGAGTTCAAAGACATAAACTGACATGAGTATTGTAACAAGACAGCTGGGCATGGTCTGAAGTTAGCCATGTGGGCTGATGGCCGTGGTAACCACTTTTTGCTGGCCAAAGAATGCCCATTCTTGTGGGAACATCAGCAATTGAGCTAAACGTTAAAAAAAAAAATCTCTTTGGGGGGGTTTCACACCCAGGCTGAGTGCTAGGTTCATTGCATGTGTTTGAACACCCAAGACAAATCAAGTATTTGCTTCTAGCTGACAAGCATGCATATTGTAATTTCTCATCTTTGTCAGTATTGTTCTCTTCTCCTTTGTCCAAGGATTGCCTTTTAAAGCTCTTCTCTAAAGCTGGGCTTTTCTTCAGGGACTGTGTATAAGAAGGAAATGAATAGAATGGGTGGCTTGTTATTATAGCTACAGCTGAACAAGTGGGAGGGGGATGAGGGCCAAACTAGAAGGCTGTATTGAGTAGGAAAGTGAGGCCTGCGTTTGAAACCATACAACTGGCCCGATCACTGTAGAAAGTGGGGGCCTGGCCCCAAAACTCACCAGAAGAGATACTTGGCTGACATTTTAAACTTGGCTCAGAAGCTGCGATTTCTTTCCGTCACTTCATTGCTAGGAGCCAGTCTCCCCTATTCAGGGTATTCATTGTTGTTTAGCTGCTAAGTCTTGTCCAGCTCTTTTGTAACCCCATAGGCTGTAGCCTGCCAGGCTCCTCTGTTCATGGGATTTCCTAGGCGGGAATACTGGAGTGGATTGCCATTTCTTTCTCCAGGGGAGAATGAGTTTACACTGTGGTTCTTCTACTGACAGTAAGACTCCTGCCATTTTCTTTACACACCTGTTTATCCACTGGGGCTGTATTTCCTATTCTGAGCCTACTCTTTGGTCATCTAGCTGTAGGAAAAAAAAAAAAAAGGCTTATGTGTAAGAACACCAGGGAACATTGATATATTTTAATAAAATTGCTATCATGATGCAAGGCTTTCCAGGGATAAATAAATTCAGAGAACAGAGTGAATGAATTCAGTGGAGCTTTGATCCAATGCAGAGTAGAAAAATAACAGAGTATTAACCTGATTACGACTGAGCTACCTTCACTTCCACTTTTCAACCTGATTAAGGCAAGATATATGCTTAAAAAAATGTATTTACCATTAAAGATTACATGTGTACTTTTAAAATTGTATTAATTCCATCATGCTTTATTAAGATGAACAAGCAGAAAGAACTTCTATTATATGAATTTCTTTTGTTCTTATACCTGTATCTCTCAAGAGAGCTAAAATCTTAAAAAGCAGTCTCAAAATTCACCCCTCCCTGCAACTAACACAAAACATGCCATGATATTTCTTGAAAAGATATGCTGTTTATCACACTGTCAGAAGGTCTGCCAAACTCAATCTATGCAATAGAGGTGCATCCTAAGACATTTTTTCCTTTGCTTTGTGTGTTTAACAGTGTCATAAATTCAATCCACCTCACTGACTTTACCAGCTAGGTATATTTTGTCCTCACATTTGGATGGATTTGAACTTATCAAGGTGACATGTGTGATTTTTAAGTAGAAACTTTAATTTGTTATTTCTTAAAAGCCAGCACCAATTAGCAGGGCTACATCGCCACCTTAACAAAGGCGCAGAGCTCGCCTCCACCTAGTCACACAGCCCTGGTGGGTTTCCGAACTTGAGCCGGGTTACTTCAGTCTCACCACACCTTATTATCTACAGCATGCTGATGGGAAGGCAGGGTGAAGCCATGCACTGTGCAATTTTCATGGTAACCCATGAGGCCTGAGCACTTCAGAGTGGGCTCAAAGCCACGGCAAACCAGTTGAAGACTGAACAGTCTCAAACATCTTTATTCTCTTTTCCACACACAAATACTCCTTAAAAAGCAAAACAAAACAAAAGCACTTCCCCTTAAAAGCAGCAATCTCCCAAGGATACCATTGTCATATTAAATTAAGATACAAAGAGTGAAGTGTGCTTAAAATCTCCCACATATGTTGGAAATAAAGTCCTCAGAAGTGAATGCATGCAGGCACCCAGCACCTAACTCATCATTAAGGAAAATTAGAATTAAAACACTGTGGATCAAGTAATTCTGAATAAAGATGATGATGTTAGGGTAGCTTCAGAGAACAGAAATTTATTTTTTCATCACATACGTGCTTCCATCTTAAGTGTTTTCTGACTTTGTACAATTATCAAATCAGTAATATGCCTGCTTTATTTCAAGTGCAGTAAATGAATTTCTTAAAGTTTATGAAAATATGTGTCTGCTTAAACAAATTCTCTCCATAGCCTGTTGGGTATTTGAAGTATCCATGTATCCGAAGTCTTTGTTCTCAGTCTATAGGGAAAATTACCAAACACACTCCAGTGTGCCAGGTTTGAAAAGGTGCTAAAGAGAGCCTGCCTCATTACCTTTATTCCACTTTAGCTCACAGTGAAAGGTGGAAAAATTACCTGGGTGCCTTTCACTGTGATAGCTCCAACTGCCATAGACCTTATCTAATAGTTTATTACACTCAGAAAACAAAACGTATTCTAAAGAAAGAATCCATGGCTCCCGTCTCTGACAGAATGGTCTCTGAATTCTTTTGTCGGTTTCATAGATTTCTAACAACCAGAGGATTGTTTTTTAAATCTGATTTTTATGCCAGCAGCACAATTTCCTCCTCAGTAAGTAGGACAGATTCATCCCAGGAGCAACAATGGATGCCTATCTGCTTAACTTGGGCATGACAGATTAAGCTTCAAGCATATACACTAAATGCCACCTCCTTGCTTACACAAATTGTTCAGAGGCAGGCGAGTGGGGCCTCAGCCGTATTTGTTCCTTGAACTGTCAGCTGATGAGCCAATACTGTCCTGAGACGGCCAACCAGTCTTGATTGAGCAAAGACCTTGGACAGGCAGGGCTGCCCAGACATGCCTCACAGCGAGGGCTTCCTGGTAAATATCCCACCTCCAAATTGCACCCGCCTTAGGAAAGTTTCCCTGGACAATGCCTTGCAGGAAGCATGCACTTGTTTGCTAAATATAAAAGAAAAATGAGGAGAGAAAAATGTGAGTTTAGAGAAAATGCAGAGACCTTTCATGTAGAGGTAGATACTTTTCCAATTTGGCCATATTTGAAATAAATGCTATTATTTCTGGGCCAGCAGTTAGGCAGCACTGACTGGAAAAATTGCTAAGTAAAAAATAAAAGTAAAATCAGCAAATGAACAAATGAGTAAAACATGAGGAAAATGAGCAGTAGGCCAAATCTACTGATAATGTTTGATCGATTATGTTAGAAAATGATTTTGGATTAGAAAAATAACACTTGTAATATGATGCTTTCTGAAAGAGCATTTGCAGTCTTTTAGAGATCAGTGTGTTGCATAAAGAAAACTGCAGAATGATAGTATAAAGATAACAGTTATTCATACACCATGAGGGGCATCTTAAATTGCAGCTGTTTGTTCGCTAGATATTACCTCTAAGACTACAAAAAAAGGTGAGGCTGTTGGTTTTTTTTCCCCACAGACATAAGACTCTAGAATCCATCTGTCAATGTTAGACTGAGCCAAGCATCACAAAAGCATGAATGTACTGTTCTCATGGTGACGTAATTGGTGGCTGTTTTGCTGGTTGAAATCTCGAACCTTTCACAACCACATGCGTATGTTTGTCATTTATCCCTTTTCTCAGGTGCAAAGAAGGCTACCAAGGAGTCCGTTGTGATCAATTTCTGCCGAAAACTGATTCCATCTTATCGGATCCAAGTAGGTCACGCATTTTTCTTCTGTCTCTAACACGATATAAAGCTCGGAGTCACAGTTGCTAACTCATTGACCACCGGATCTCAGTTTTGTGTCTCTGAATGCGGCCGAGGGTGGGAGCTGGGGACAGGGGTTCAGCCTCAAGGTTTGCTCAGAACTATCTCTGCTGGGGTGCAGGTCTTCCCCGGGGATCGAGCCTGGTTTCCAGGTTCATCTCCCTCCCATGGGAACTGCAACAACTCCTGCTTCCTTAGCTTTCAGGCTCCCTTACTGCTACCCCATGATGAAAACAAGGATATAGAAACATCAGAGACCTTATCATTTATCCAGAAGAGTGTTAAGAGAACTGTTATGTCATACTGCTTCTTGCCTTCTGGTTGGTAATTTAACCTTCCTGACGTAAGGAAATATACATATAAAATTAAATAAGAAGTTTTCAGACTAACTGTAAGTAAAGTAATTGAAAACCCTATTTTTAGCAACCCTATTCACATATCAGCGATTACAGTACCAAGAACAATTTTCTTTTTTTCCGTTCATGAAAGAAGACAATTTGCTGCTAAGAAATATTGCCATTTATTTCTGTGTGGAGTAAAAAATAATGTTCTATATGAATATGCTCAGTTCTGGTCAAATATGAAATTTTTCCTTTATCTGTAAATAATCTGATCTTTCAGTGACTGCTACAGTTGAATCACCACTAAGAAAGGGACTTTTATTGAATCCGCAGTTTAATTCAGTGAAGATAATGACAGGCATTTTCAGACTGTGAAAGCAATGTTTGGGTTTCCTGAATACCAAACATGCATAACATAAACTTTAGCGAAATACATGTATTGGCAGCCAGTGGTCACCCTGTCTGTGAATGTGCAGATTGCTGCATGATGAACATGTTAAGCCATCCTTCAACACTTTTTCAAAGTGCATATTTTTATTGCCCCCCAACCCTGAATTTTTAAGTATGTTTCCCTGAGTAAACAGAATATTTTTAAAAAGAAATTTTTTGTGTAATTCAATTTGCTTGTGTTTTATCTTGACAAGGCAAGCTGCCACCATACAGCATTAACTATTCTTTTCTTAGCAAGTTTAGCTCTCATAAAGAAAAGGTTTACTGCCTAAAAGCCGGTAACCAAGCTGGCCATGGTTGATCTCTGTTCTCTGAAATGTGAGGCTCAGGTCTCTAGGAGTTTGCCAGGTAGGGGACAGATACTGGAGTGTGTGGTATCTTTTCTGTCTTGTAGTTTTAGCCACTTACTCAGCTGATGTCTAAAAGATATGATTGTGGCTGGAGACGTGTATTTGCTGCATTAGAAAGCATAAAAAGAAGAATGGGTTTGTAGATTTCATTTTCTTTTTATTCACTTTGATGTACTTAATTTTCCTTTTTTTCCCCTCTTTCCGTCTTCCTTATTCTTCCCTTCTCTTTCCTTCCCTTTTATTGTCCTTTTTCCTTTCTTCTCTTTATTATTTTTTTTTTCTTACCTATGCTCCCTGTCTTCCTCCCTCCCTCTCTTCCTTCCTTTTTTCTTTTCCTATATAGCTGTAGAATACCTGTTTGGTACAGGGTATTGGAGCAGGGTTTGCATGCAGAACAAAATAGGTAAAATAACCTTTCTTTATACAATCTAATAAAACCTTTCCCATTCTATTAAACATAATAGTCCATCACTGCAAATGTTGAGAGTGAGACCACTGTACGTGTAGAAGAAACCAGGACTTGAGAAAACAAGCACCGCACTCGGAGTTGGAGAATTCAGGTTTTTTATGCCGGTGGACCCAGAGGAGTTAGTCCTCCAAGCTCTGAGCCCCGAACAAAGGGGTTACAGAGTTTTATACATGGACAGGCATGATTAAGCGGGTTTGCAGGGGTTGGGCGATTGCAAAAAGCAGGACAAGGGTGAGTGAGATAAGCCCCAATTCCTAGCATTGTGAGTCCCTACTTTCTGAGACTACATGGCCTATGTGATCCAGACTTTGCAAGGAGCAAGCTGAGTTACAGAAGCAGAAGGAGCAGGAGGTTTTGTAAAATTTTAACTTTTCCTCTTCACTCCCCCCTCTTGATGCTTCTATCACTCATTGTAGAAAGCATCGTCTCATGTTTTGGTAGGACACTCAGAGCTCCCCATCATTTAGGGGGCTATATTGAGTTATTATCATTTTTTTAACTTTATGGATTCAATTTGAGAGGTTATGAACTGGGTAATAGCACTGAGCATACAAGGGCCAAAAAGGAGTGCCACAAAGAACATGAAGAGAGGACTGGTTAAATGGGAAAGCCGTGACGCCCAGCTCCAGATACTGTTCCAGTTATCCCAGGCGTTTGCTAGTCCCTCTCTCCTTTTGATTATTTGTTCCCTTGGCTGTTGGGCCATGTCCCTGACTATTCCTGATTGGTCCCTAACTACTCCTTTTGGTTTACATAAAAGCAGCATTCTGCATTGAAGAAGAGGCAGAGTCCTCCCTTTTCAGCTGTCAGTAGGTCTAGCCCTCTCCTATTCTGCAAACTCACCTCAGCCAGGGAATCTAGTTGGTCCTGTGAGGCCACTAGTGATTTGGCTACTCTCTCAGTGTAGTCTGGGAAGTCCTTGGATAGTGTATGGTAGAAGGTGGTTGATGAAACAATCCCTCCTATCCCAGCCGTAATTCCCAGACCCACTAGTAGGGGTATAAACTGGATGGCCCTTTCTGACTGCGTATGAGCTGCCTGAGTAACACTGAGAGTCTGGTTGGTAGGGACAATATTCATCCGGGGAGTGAGGAAAGCTAAGGGGCAGATACCCATCCAATTGACTGGTAGACAGAAGTAAACAACTGTCCCACAAAGAGGCCTTGATGGGGACAACACCATATTGTGTTTGTGGGAGGATGAGTGAGCCACTCAGCTTTTAAAGTCTGATTACATTTGTTCCTGGCTAAGTTGCCTACAGGTTCAGTCCCTCCCTCATTTGTAAAGCATTCTGGAGCCTTCTGAGTTAACTCAGTTGCCCTTAAGACTGGCTCTTGTAAGAGTGGATCTATAGGAGTTCCCATGGCTGTGGCATTATTCACTGGCACTGGTGTAGCTAAGTACTGTGGAGCCCCTAAGGGTAAGCAAAGCCAGCAATCCCTGGCCAGCGGGGCACTGGTGTCATTAAGAAGGCAAAGACTTGTGTTGAGGACTGGGTACAGACGAGGGTCTAAGAGGGAGTTAACTCTGGAACCTGGGTCATACAGCCAACAGGCGGGGCTTGATTTTTTTAGAGCAAAGATAATCCATGACTTCGTTTGTATTATTGTTCCTGTCCAATAGGTTTTTCCATTTATTTGGCAGACAGCACTTGGTCTGGGTTGTAACATCTGCGTGGCATTTGGGGGTAGACAGAGGCACAGGGGCATGTTGGCAATGCCATGGTGTTGGGATACCGCCTGGAGTTTGGATCCTCTAGTGGAGAGAAGATAGTGGCAATGAGGAGTATAACTGGAAAACATTTTTGGCACCCAGATCTCTGGACACGCATCTGCTGGTTATGAAGGCAGTGGGTGATTGGCCTACAGGATCGGCCAGCTATGCATTGTTCCAGCTGATGGTTAAGTAAGTGATTTTCCAAGGGTTGACTGTATTGTTGACAGGTGCGTGATGGATAAGGACCAGCACCATCTGTTACGGCAAGGGACACCAGAAGGCTGCAAAGCCGCCTGCACATAACAGATAACTGAGCACTAACAGAAAGTTTTCTCCCCATCTTTGGGTTGCCACGGCTACAGCAACTGAGCCTGTTGTGAAGAGGGGTCAACTATACTGTGAGCAATTTAGTTAAGTAGGGAGAATCAATCATAAGAGACATCTACTAAGAATGAGGCTTCCCACTACTGTGAGATAACAGACAGCTAACCACAGCTTCTGACCCAAATGCCAGTCCTGGAGTGCTACCTAAGCTAGTCCTGTAGTGAGGAACGCAGCAATAATACCAATCAGTGATAGGAGCCAGGGTTGACAGTGAGAATCCGTCTATATTTTGATAGCCAGATCCTCAAGCTTCCACCATGCATTGACCAGCCAGCTGCTGGAGTGTGGCTGGAGCAAGGCGGAAGAATCCTCGAGCTTCTGCTGTCCTTTGACTAGTCAGCTTCTGGAGTGACTTCAGCAGGGCTCAGCATCCTTCATGGCTGAGGGCTGTTGCTTTTGGAACCAGACCTTAAGGGGGTTTTCAGGGTCCCGAACTGTTTTCCAGGTGTCCTCACCACAGGAAGCCACTGCCTTCTTGACTCTGGTGTGGTGGATCCAAGGCATGATGCCTGTAACTTTAAGAGCAGTAGGGGTTGCCAGGATGACCATGTGAGGCCGTCCCAACTGGCTGAAGCGGTTCCTTTTTCCAGTCTTTTACCCATACCTCATCTCCTGGCTGATAGGGCTGAACCCAATTGCCCAAAAGAATGGGTGTCCTTCCTGAGGTTTCTTGGGTGATATGGGGGGAGACTTTTCCCGGGGCCTGGAGATGTCAGCGCATCTCCAGGTCAGCTAGCTATTGGGGGTCTCCCTTGAGTTTTCCTATCACTGGGGGTGTTCTCCTATATAAGATCTCAAAGGGAGAGTAGCCTGAGGACCTCAGGGTATATCGGGCTTGGAGTAACGCTAGGGGTAACATGTCGATCCAAGATACCTGGGTCTCCTGTCAGAGTTTAGCTAATGTAGTCTTGAGGGTCCGGTTCATGTGTTCAACTTTCCCTGAGCTCTGTGGCCTGTAAGGGCTATAAAGCTTCCATTTGATTCCCAGTGTCCTGGATAAAGTTTGGATTATCTCAGACACAGAAACTGGCCCATCGTCAGACACTATGGAGAAAGGCAGCCTGTATCTTGGGATTACGTCTCTTAGCAGGGCCTTGGCCACTGTTCATGCCCATTCAGTGCACGTGGGATAGGCTTCAGCCCATCCCGAGTACGTGCAGACTATCACAGGTAAATACTTACAGCCCCTGTAGGGCTTGACTTCAGTAAAGTCCACTTCTAGCCCTTCAGATGGCAGTGTCCCAACTGTCTGCACCCCTGGGTTAGGTCTTGGTCCTTGGCTGGCATTTTGTACACAAGTCACACATCTAGCACTGATCTGGGCACACAGGGTTGGGAGCTTAGGTCTGAAATAGTCACCTCTCAGTAAGCTTTCCAGCTCAGTTTTTCCTGAATGAGCTGTCTCATGATGCTGTTTTACCAGCTTTCCTGCTGTATTGCTGGGGACAAAGAGTCTTTGGTTTCGGAGCTTCCACGAGCCCTCTTTTTTTTTTTTCCTCCCTTATTTGGAGCCCATTGATCTTCTTCCTTGGTATGTCTTGGAGATGGAGGCAATTCTGGTGCCAAGAGGACGTTGAAGATTGACTTGGGGCCCACTGAGGGGCTGGGTTGGGTCGCTGCCTCCTTGGCTGTCTGGTCAGCCAACCCATTTCCTTTGCTGATTGGATCAATTGCTCGCTGATGGCCTTTACAATGTATGACTGGCACTTGGGAAGGCTTCAAGACGGCTGCTAACAGCTGAAGGATTTTTGTTTGTTTGTTTTTAATCTCTCTTCCCCCTGCTGTCAATCGTCCCCCTGCCTTTTTTTTTTTTATTTTATACAAATGGCTCCACGAACATGTAAAGTAGCAAAGGCATACTGTGAATCAGTATAGATGTTGACTCGTGTCCCTTGGGCATGTCCTGGCACCTGGACGAGTGCCCATAGCTCAGCCCACTGTGCTGACCACCCTGGTGGCATGCCTCGGCCTTCACTATCTCATCGGCTGTGCTGGCATAACCTGCTTTGCATTGCCCATCTTGGATGAAACTACTTCCGTCAGTGAACAGTTCCAGTTCTGGGTTCTGGAGGGGAATGTCTGTCAAGTCCAGCCTGCATGAGCAAATTTCATCTATGACCTCCTCACAGTTACAGTCAGGGGTTCCCACTCCCATAGGTAAAGAGGTGGGCAGGGTTCAGTGTCTGCACCATCCTCAAGTTGGACCCATGGGTTTTCTCAAAGCAGTCCTTGATGGTGAATCATCCTGGAGTTGGTCAGCCACTTATGCCCCTGGCTATTCATCAGGGCAGTAACAGCATGGGGAACCTTTACATTTATATTTTGTCCTAGAGTAAGCTTACCTGCTTCTCTGACCAAAACCGCAGTAGCAGCTAATGCCTAGAAGCGTGGCAGCTAATGCCCGGAAGCGTGGCAGCCATCCCGCGGCCACAGGATCCAGTCATTTGGACAGTTATGCGACCAGGCGCTGCCATCGCCCGTGTTTGTGTGGGAACCCTCAGTGCAGTGTGCTTTTTCTCATGTGCAAAGAGATTAAAGTCCCAGGTCACTTCTGGAAGCCCTAATGCTGCCGCACCGGTGGAGTATCTATCTCCTTGAAGGCCTTTTCCTGTTCAGCTCCCCACTCCAGGGGGCCCTTACCAGACCCTGCTGTGGCTTTAAACAAAGGCTTGGTGATTTCAGAGAAACCTGGTATCCAGATCTGGCAGAATCTGGCAGCCCTGGGGAACTCATGGACTTCTTTCTTAGTGTCCCGCCAAGGTATTGAACAGGTAGCTTGCTTCCTCTCATGTCTGAGCACCCAATGCTTTTTTTGTGATGACAAACCCGAGGTACTTGACCTCCTGTCTGGAGATCTGAGCCTTTTCCCATGACACCTTGTATTCTGTGGTGGAGAGTAGAGCTGACTGGGCTTTGGTGCCTCTCCAGCAGCCCCCTTGGGCGGGACTGGCTAGCAACAGGTCACCCACACACAGGAGCAGGGTGCTGTTGGAAGTTTCTCTGGGAAAGGCAGCAAGGTCTTCAGCCAGGGCTTCACCAAACACGGTAGGTGAGTTTTTGAAGCCTTGTGGCAGTCGGATCCAAGTCAGCTATGTCTTTCTCCCAGTGTGTGGGTCTTCCCATTCAAAGGCAAACAAGGGGTGGCTGGTGACAGCTGGAGGCAGAAGAATGTGTCCTTGAGATCGAGGCAGGTGAACCAGCTTGCCGGAGCGGGTAAGAGACTCAAGAGAGTGTAGGAATTTGGGACCGCTGGATGGACGGTGATCACTGCACTGTTGATGGTGCGGAGGTCCTGGATGGGGCAGCAGTCATTCCCTCCAGACTTTCTGACTGGTAAGATTGGAGTGTTCCAGGGAGACTGACATTCATTTAGGATCTCAACATCTTGTAGGCGCTGGATGTGGTCCTAAATTCCCAGGCATGCCTCTTATGGTACTGGATATTGTTTCTAACAAGAGTGGCTCCTGGTCCACTGGCTCAGGTCCACTACAACGGGGGATAGTTTTTGGCCAAACCTGGGGGCCGCTTCTCTTCTCAGACTTCAGGGAATTCTTTTAACAGTCTTGGGGGATTTACTTGTTCCCTTCCTGAGGAATAGAGACACCATTCATCTTCCCGGGGCATGGTCACAGCCATCGTCAGAGCTGGTTGGCTCCCCGAGGTGAGGCTCGCAGACTTTCCAGGGGCAAAGATGATTTGCACCCCCAGCTTTGTCAGTAAGTCTCTACCCGGCAGGGGAATGGGGCATCCTGGTAAGTAAAGAAATTCATGAATCACCAGATGGCTCCCTAGCTGATACGAACAGGCCTTGCAAAATGAGTGGGGTGCCGTGTCCCATGTGGCCCCAACAATAGTTGCTGTTCGGCCTGGGAGCCACAGGTGTGGTTACCATGGAGTGTTCAGCTCCGGTAGCCGCCATAAAGGTCATTGATTGGGCCCCTGCTTTCATTGTGACCATGCACTCCTGGGGGCCCAGGATCAGGGAGCCCAGTCTTCCCTAGTCTGATTCTGTTCTGGCCAGACCAGTAAGGTTTTGGATGGCCGGCTCAGGTTGGTACCTTTCTTTGTTGGGTTGACTGAACTTCTTCACCTTTAGGTGCCCCTCTGCGATGGGGGCACTCATTCCTCCAGTGTCTGATCTCTGCAATAGGCACACTGGTCATGGCATAGTGGGAGTCTCTTCTTCGTTTCCCCTTTGCATGAGCGGACAGTCTGTTTCACTTGATCAGAGCTCCTCAATGCTGTTGCTAGCAGGGCTGCTTTCTGTTTCATTTTTTTATCTGCTTCTCTCTGGGCTTCACGGTCTCGGTTCACAAAAACTTTATTTGCTACCTCCAGGAGCTATGTAGCATTCATCCCAGTGAAGCCTTCCAGTTTTTGGAGCTTTCATTAGATGTCTGCACAGGATTGAGCCACAAAGGCAGCATTAATCATTTGCTGATTCTCGTGTATCTCAGGATCGAATGGGGTCTATGTCTGGAACGCTTCACACAGTCTGTCATAGAAATTGGTGGAAGACTCATCTGCTTTTTGGATTATCATTGTAATTTTGGACATATTGGTGGGCTTTTTGGCTCCTGCTCAAAGTCCGTGTAGAAGGGTATCACGGTAGTGACCAGGGTTTCTTGTCCTTCTCTGGTATTGAAATCCTAGTTAGGTCTCGTCTCTGGCATTGCGTCTCGTGCCCATCTTTCTACATCTAACACTTCTGCGGGGACTTGTCCTCGGAGCCATTTTGGGCTTCTGTTGAGAGGCGTCACCTTTCTTCATTAGTGAAGAGGGACATAAGGAGCTGGCAACAGTCATCCCCTGTAGGCTGATGGATGTGGGAAATATCAGAGTATGCTGGGTTGTGGTGTTTCCAGTTTAGGAGCTCAGCAGTGCTGAAGGGCTGGTAATAGCGGATGGAGCAACCAGGCTGGACTGAGCCATCCTCGTTCACTTGTTGAGGACCTTGAGTTTCTCACAGTGGCATCTGATGGGCCATGGCCAGCTGGCTAGATTGTTCAGCCAAGCAGAGCTGCTTCCCTACTGGCTTGGGGCTGGAGTCTTGCTTATGAAGTGGTGCAGGGGACATGGAGGGAGGTGGACTGTCTGGCAATGGGTCTGGGGCTGGCTGTGCTAAGGCTTGTGGAGTCAGGGGAATGTTTGGCAGGGGCAGCAGTGGGTCTTCCACTGGATATCCCTGGAATATAGATTTTTTTCCCTTCTTTCTTTTTTCTGAGTGGTTGGACCACAAACACCCTACTCTGTCCCTGTCCGTTACGCTAAATCTTGCCCATGGGGGCAGGGTCTGTGTTAATAGAAGCCAGGAGTCTATGTGTGGAAACTGACCTGGGTGTCCTGGAGTCCCAGTCACTACCTGGTGGACTGCTTGGACAGTGGGTCAAGAGTGCCATCTGGCAGCCGTCCAACATCAAAGGATGGCCAGTTGAGCTCACATTACTTATGAAGCTTCCTGGGGGTCATCTTGACTCTGTAATCCCCTACAAAGCCCTTCTTAAAGTTCTTTATCATGGAATCTAAAACTGTTGGCTTAGAGGAACTTCCACCCATTGTTGACAAACGTAATCTACCTGGCAGCGTTTTGAGGAAAACTTAATCTCTTAGATGTCGGCTCATGGCGTCAGTCAACAGAAGAATAGCCAGTAACCATTAATTTCTCCCTCCCCGTGTTTCCTGCCGTGAGTCAGTGGTGCAGAGACAAACAAGGGTGGGTGCCCCCTCAAAAGAGCAGACCATTCAGGTGCCGCCTTGGCCGCATCCCCAGGGGGAATGTGCGTGCCTCTTAGCATTGGCAGATCAGGGGATCTGGATCTGTCTCACAGGGAGTGATTGGGTCCCCCCAGAGGCAGACACTGCCTTGAGCCACAGGAGGCCACCACGGAACCACAAGATAGGGCCCACTCGGACTCCACAGCCACGAAGGCCATGAAGCCACACAATCGAGCCTGAAGCGCAGGCGAATCAGGGCACAGACTCATTCACATTCCTTTTTTTGTCTGCCTGGTCACTCCCCCAAGGGAGATTTAAAATGCCTCTTAGCATTGGCAGGTCAGTATAAACCCCCTACCTGAACCAGCCTCGAAGGGCGGGATCAACTGCCTTTCAGTTTTATGAGGTTGTCATGGACCCACAGGTTTTGGACCTTCTCAGGCTCTATAGTCTTAGGACTGCGGAGCTCACTTTCACTTCCTTCGATCAGCAATTACGCATACACAATCACTCAGAGGTTATCACAATACTTCCCTTCTCCCAAGTCCCCAGGTCTCTCTGTCTGATGTTCCCTTCCTGGGAGCTCCAAGGAGGCGATCAGTCTCGACTCTTCTACCCGTTGGGGTAGGACCTCACTGGGGACTGGGCCCAGCGCCTTACCTGATCCTGTGGCCATTCCTGGTGAGTTGGTCCGTCCCTCCAGTGAGTCCAGTTGGGCCTTGGCTGTCCAGAGTCAGAACACCAGCCCAAAAGAGAACCTGGAATACCACCCAGTGGTGCTCCTCCTCGTTCGTCTCGGGGCTCCTCCCCTCCAACCCCAACCCGGCTGAGCCACCAGCCTGTCTGCCATGGTTGGACTCTCTCTGGGGCCTCCAGAAATGTTGCAGAAGCCAGTACTCAGGAGACCAAGCACCACACTTGGAGAGCTGGAGAACTCGGGTTTACTCACTGGTGGGCCCAGAGGAGCTGGCACTCCAAGCTCTCCACACCAAACAAGGGGTTTACAGAGTTTTTATACATGGACAGAAATGATTAAGCGGGTTTGCAGGGGCTGGGCAATTGCAGAGAGCAGGACAAGGGTGAGTGTGATGAGCTCCAGTTTCTAACATTGTGAGTCCCCACGTTCTGAGGCTGTGACTTATGTGATTCAGACTTTGCAAGGAACAAGCTGAGTTACAGAGGCAAAAGGAGCAGGAGGTTATGTAAAATTTTAACTTTCTTCTTCATAAGGACTGTGCTCCTAAAAGAAAAATGATCCTGTGATCAGTCACTAACCCTGAAAACCTTGGTCCTGCTGTGAATTGAAAAAAGATGCTCAACTTGAGAGTTGCGAGTTAAGCTTTATTGGGGGCAAAATGGGGACTTCAGCCTAGGAGGCAGCACCTCAGCTCTGAGAGACTGCTCCAAAGCGGCAGTGGGAGAAAGGTCAACATATGAGGTTTTGGTGAAGGGGGAGTTCAATACCATTAAGCACTCACTTTAACCAATTTAATGAGAGGTTATCTGCTAGCCAGGAGGATCTGATGTCACCATGAAAGGATTTGGTGCCTTTCTAGATATGAGGAGATGCAAGGACTGGGATCATAAAAACTATTCCTAAAAACATCCGACTACCTGAAGACCTGTCCCTGCAGATTCCCTGGGGCACAGAGCACCTCCCTTCACCCTGAACTCCTTATGGGGGCATTGAAGGTCAATAGCTATAGTAGCACAGGGTTCCGTCTCAGCAGAGGCAGTTGTCAAATGCTCTTGTTGTTTAGTGATTGGCAACACTCTTGGCAAGTGCCAATTTGCAGTTGACACTATATACATAAAAATATTTAAGGCAACAATATTTAAAATGGTGAGAAAATAGACATTTTAAAAATTAGGTTTAATTAGAACATCATATGGCATATTAATCATGTTCTAATAAATTATCATTAAAATAATAACTGTATGAAATAGTCCTATTAACTGAAATAGCAAGATAGAAAAATATTTTCATTCAAGATTGCAATAAGGACTTCCCTTTGTCCAAAGGG
Organism: Procapra przewalskii; assembly: GCA_006410515.1. Classification (NCBI taxonomy): domain Eukaryota; kingdom Metazoa; phylum Chordata; class Mammalia; order Artiodactyla; family Bovidae; genus Procapra; species Procapra przewalskii. The sequence continues at coordinate 2,294,364 of SJYF01000233.1, read as the reverse complement.
AGGGGGAAAAATACACCATAATGCTAAAAGGGAATTTTAAATTTTGGGGTTATAGAAGTATGTGATTTCTTTTTCCGTTTTATTTTGTTTTCTGTAAAATGACAGATCATTGTGTGAATCAAAATGATAGAATTGCCTTGTGTTGGGCTGCATTAAAAGAGGCCTGCAAGGCTTATGCTTGCCTAGTTTCAAGACCAAAGAAAAGACAACCTCAGAGTCTTCAAAAAAAAAAAAAGATATCAATGGTTTAATGAATGGTTTAATATCTAAAGCAGGGCCCAAGAGTGAGGCCTCCACCCTATGTGTCAGATGGTGAATAGGACTTGGCAAAAGACTTTGTTGAGAGAAGAAGAAATGCAAAAAGGCAAAGTAGTTGTCTGATGAGACCTTACCAATAGCTGAGAAATGAAAAGAAGTGAGAAAAGGAGAAAAGGAAAAAAGGAGAAAAGGAAAGATAAATCCATCTGACTGCAGAGTCCCAGAGAATATGAAGGATAGATAAGAAAGCCTTCCCAAGTGATAAACGCAAAGAAATAGAGGAAAACAATAGAATGGGAAAGACTAGACATCTCTTCAAGAAAGTTAGAGATACCAAGGGAACATTTCATGCAAAGATGGGCATAGTAAAGGACAGAAATGGTATGGACCTAACAGAAGCAGAAGATATTAAGAAGAGGTGGCAAGAATACACAGAAGAACTATTAAAAAAAAAAATCTTCATGACCCAGATAACCATGATGATTTTATCACTCACCTAGAGCCAGACATCCTGGAGTTCGAAGTCAGCTGGGCATTAGGAGGCATCACTATGAACAAAGCTAGCAGAGGTGATGGAATCCCAGTTGAGCTATTCCATCAACTAAAAGATGATGCTGTGAAAGTGCTGCACTCAATATGACAGCAAATATGGAAAACTCAGCAGTGGCCACAGGACTGGAAAAGGTCAGTTTTCATTCCAATCTCAGAGAAAGGCAATGCTAAAGAATGTCTGCAAACTACTGCATAATTGCACTCATCTCACAGGCTAGCAAAGTAATGCTCAAAATTCTCCAAACCAGTCTTCAACAGTACGTGAACCGAGAACTTCCAGATATTTGAGCTGGTTTTAGAAAAGGCAGAGGAACCAGAGATCAAATTGCCAACATCTGTTGGATCATAAAAAAAAAAAAGGCAAGAGAATTCCATGGAAAATATCTACGATGGCTTCATTAACTACACTAAAACCTTTACCTATGTGGATCACAACAAAATGTAAACTTCTTAAAGATATGGAAATACCAGTCCACCTTACCTGCCTCCTGAGAAATTGGTATACAGGGCAAGAAGCAACAGAACCAGACATGGAACAACCAACTGGTTCCAAATTGGGAAAGGAGAATGTCAAGGATGTATACTGTCACCCTGCTTATTTAACTTATATGCAGAGTACATCATCCACAATGCCAGGCTAGGTGAAACACAAGCTGGAATCAAAATCGCAGAGAGAAATATCAATCACCTCAGATATGCAGATAACACCACCCTTACAGCATAAAGTGAAGAGGAACTAAAGAGCCTCTTGATGAAAGTGAATAAGGAAAGTGAAAAGGCTGGTTTAAAACTCAACATTCAAAAAGGAAAGATCATGGGATCTAGTCCCATCACTTCATTGCAAATAAATGGGGAAATAGTGACAGAGTTTATATTTAGGAGCTCCAAAACCACTGCAGATGGTGACTGCAGCCTTGAAATTAAAGATACTTGCTCCTTGCAAGAAAAAGCTAGGACTAACCTAGACAACATATTAAAAAGCAGAGACATTACTTTGCCAACATAGGTCCATCTAGTCAAAGCTATAGTTTTTCCAGTAGTCATGTATGGATGTAAGAACTGGACCATAAATAAAGTGGAGTGCCAGAGAATTGGTGCCTTTGAGTTGTGGTATTGGAGAGTCCCTTGGCCTGCAAGATCAAACCAGTCAATCCTAAAGGAAATCAGTCCTGAATATTCATTGGAAGGACTGAAGCTGAAACTCCAATACTTTGGCCACCTGATGTGAAGAACTGACTCATTAGAAAAGACCCTGATACTGGGTAAGATTGAAGATGGGAAGAGAAGGGGACAACAGAGGATAAGATGGTTGGATGGTATTACCGACTCAATGGACATGAGTTTGAGCAGACTCTGGGAGCTGGTGACTGACAGGGAAGCCTGGAGTGCTGCAGTCCATGGGGTCTTAAAGAGTTGGATATGATTGAACGCCTAAACTGAACTGAGGGGAATGGGAGAGAGTATTACCAGTTATAAGGGGAACTGACCTCAGGTTGGCTCTTTGGCTACCAGGTAAACCAGCAGAGGGGCATGTGTTCCTCACTGCTCTTTGGATAAGCTATCAGAGTGGGGACATTCTGATCTAAAGCTAGAACAGTCATTAGCTGAAGCCTGGGCAAGTGTGTAAGAACATCAGTCATGAGAGTAGAGTGTAGGTGAAACAGACACTGGTTGAGCAGGGGAGGCATGGAGAACAGCCATCTTGAGGGTACTGAACATATACCTTGAAATTAAAAAAAAGAAGCTAAACTCAAAAACTTTGAGAAACCTATAGATAAGTCCTGAGACACAGTTTAAATAGGCAAAGCATTTATCTCCCATTCATCCACACATACATCCATGACATATACAATCACTTATTGTGTCCCTAAATATTTTTGATCTGAGACCCACAAGAGACCTCTAATTGGTCACATTATGTTCATACTAAGGTGTACAAACTGGGTTTAGCTCTGAGCCCCCCACGGCTAGGGAGGGAGAAAAACATGGCGATATATAAGCGTGGGCATGATTCTGATGGAAACACTATTCCTTTGTGACCTTGGCAGATTTATTAAACCCCTGAACCTCAGTCTTTTTATCTGAATAATGCCAATAAAACTACCTATAGGCATCTAGCACCATGACTGACAAGAGGTCATTTCCAGATGAATGTTAGCCCACATCCTTTGCTCTTCATCATCATGCTGACACATGTTTAGAGTTTACATGTGTCAGGAAGGAGCCAAAGGGCTTTACCTAGATTATCTCATCAGACTCTCATAATCATAGTCCAGCAGAGTTACTGGCATTTGATCACAGTTTGTAGATGAACAAATTAGGTCGCAGAGATGTTAAATAAACTTCCTCCAAGGTCACACAGCTAGTTGATGCTGGGATCTAATTTATAACCCAAATGGCTTTAGGGCCTGAGCTTCCGACTGTGGGACTCTTTCCTTTCGTCCCTAGGCCCTTCCTTCCTCTAGTTATTTTCAATATGGCATTTATCACTCTAACTTTCATTGCCTGAAACTCAATGACCTGCAGCAAACATTATTCTAAGGAGCAATATTTGCACAATTTTCATATCTTAATGCAGCAACTTGAGCTTCCATAGAGATTTAAATCCCTAATGAAATTTCCTTGTCAAAATTCTTGCTGAAGGATCGTTTAATTTGCTGCTTATGATATCTTGGAATGACTCTATGCCCTGGAAATGAGTCCCTCCAACATCCTCCTCTGCTTTTCCTCCTTCCTCTCTTTCCTTCTCTCTTTTCTTTCTTCTTTCTCCATTTTTTGAATACATGCTCCATTTAGTGAAATCCCAAGAGACAGGGAGTAGAAATCTCTGCTCTATTATTCTCCCCCAGGCAATGCAGATGATCAGAAGTGTGTTCTTTTGTCAGTTAATTTTAAACAATAATAATACCTTAAGTTGCATGCATTTAGGAAACAAAGCCAGGATGTCACTCTGCAAAACTCAACAGCTAATAGGACCAGTGGCCTCAGCCTGGGTCCTCAGGCCTGTTAATCTATATACTCCCAAAAACCTGCAGTCAGCTCTACTCAGAAAGAGTATTGGTAGGGAGTTTCCCAAAGATTTCCATACCCCATCCTCTTGCCTTCAGGGTTTCATGTAGTATATGGAAAAGTGTGCAATGTGACAGCTACTAGATGGAAGGGCATAAGGAAAATTTCTCTGAATTAGAAGTGTAAAAGATCTTGATTTTAATCCTGTGACCATTTGGTTTAGTAATGTGGCCTTGAGTAAATCACAGTGTATTGAGTCACAGTTTCTTTATCTGTAGAAGAATCCTTCAGGTACCCTGGTTGAAAGAAGGAAACAACCCTCAGTATAGAGCAGGCTGTCCTGCAAGCCATTAAAAAGTGGGTCGAATGCATAGCTGAAATAATCTGTACTGTATTCATTCACTCACTTATCCCCTAAATAATTAAGCACATATAAAGTGCACCATGCTGTGGATTCAAATAGTAATAATTAAGAATCCTCCTATCAATAAACTCACAGTTTAGAAAGCTGCATTTATTTAAATTGAATTACAGACTCCAAAGAATGTGCTGTGTATAATATATTATTTTTTTTTTAATTCACTCATTCACTCAAACGCTTACTGATAGTGTGACATGGGGCAAGTTGGTTAACCTTGATGGGTTCTAGTTTTCTTCTTTATAAAATAAAATAGTAATTGTCTGTAATGCAGACAGCTTTTGTTGCATTAAATAAAATCCATTCAGAGTAGTTTGTGCTTGACACACGGTGAAAGCTTAATAAATGTTGTCTAGTATTATCGTTATTTTTTATCTTAAAGGTTATCATTGCATTTATAACTACATGGTGTTGCTGCATGAAACATTATCTGACCTCAACTATCTTCAGTTGCAGAGAAGCAAGAAAAAATTATACAAACAAATGCAAATAAGGAAACACATTAAAATACAAGACAGTTGAAGGAACTTTTGTCAAAATGGGGGACAATAAAAATTCACCTAAAGTGGAAGGAGAGGCATGGGTTGTTCAGGAAAGGCTTACCTAGGCAAGAGCAATGTAGTGAGTTTTTCATATGTAGTTCTGTGGCTGTATACTGTTGTACAGGCTGAACACTGCCCAACATGACAAGTGTCAATCATATAAAAGTGTGAAGGATTCTCTATAGAGGTGCTCTACATGGCCTTGTGTAGGAAAGTTCCATTAATAAGTTATATGGAGAAAGAGATGATTCTTGAAGGTACAAAGCATAAACTAATAACCACTTGCCCTTGGTCCATTAATTCTTACTAATGAGAGAGGATGTCTTCCTGACTGAAATCTACTCAGAATACTTAAGTTCTTATATTACTCTGTCCTCCAAGTAGTTGCAAAAACATTGCTAGTAGAATATAGTAATGTGTAAAATTTACATATTATTTTTTCTGGCCTTGAACGAAGTGTAACAGAATTAAACAGATTTTGACCATGCCTCTCTGAATCTTACAAAGTCCATCAATTCTATCAGCTCTGTTTTGTTTTTAGATATTCAGTCACTAATATCTCCGAGTCTACCCATTTAAATTGTACTAAATACTTAACTTTTACCAATTAAACATGCCAATGCACACTGTTCCTAGAACACTAGGAAGATACATGTATTTACAAGAAAGAAAATATTTATAATGATCACAGCACTCAGAAATAACTACCAGTATTCGTTTTAGATCATAGCATTCCAGCTGTTCTGTAATTTTTATGTGGAACCCATAGTCCCTCAAATTTGGAAAATATGTATGTTTATACTTATATATGTTATTTAAAAAATAATTTGAAGTCCATGCATTGCAAAATGTGATATGTTTACACACTGCAAAATGTAACAAGATATTTCTGTTTTCCTAATTTTTCTTATCAATATTTTTGTTTTCCTAATTTTTTACAATACTAACAATAATTATGTGAAAGGATGATAGTAATACACACTTTTTGATGTGTCTACATGCCAGACACTGTTCAAAGCATTTTTCAGATAATCCTCATATATGTATGGATATATATATATATGATTCACTCCTGGGCATATATTTATCTCTATATTTTATATATATATATATTTCTTCTTTTCCAGTTTATTTCCCCATAGAGGTTATTACATAATATTAATTGGGCTTCCCAGGTGGCTCAGTGGTAGAAATCTGCCAGCCAATGCAGGAGCCACAGGAGATGCTGGTTTGATCCCTGGGCTGGGAAGGTCTCCTAGAGGAGGAAATGGTAACCTACTCCCATATTCTTGCCTAGAGAATCCCATGGACTCAGGAGCCTGGTGGGCTATGGCACATGTGGACAGAATGTTGATAATGTTTCCTATGCTATACAGTGGGTCGTTATTGTATTTTTTATATATAAAGGAAATGGCAACCCAACCCACTCCAGTATTCTTGCTTGGAGAATCCCTGGGACGGAGGAGCCTGGTGGGCTGCCTTCTATGGGGTCACACAGAGTCGGACGTGACAGACATGACTTAGCAGCAGCAGCATAAATACGTTAATTGCAATCTTCTAATTTCTCGCTTCTCCG
>SJYF01000233.1:2213007-2224994 GCA_006410515.1 Procapra przewalskii | reverse complement strand
AGTGGAATGTAATGCAGCTGATTAGTAATGTTTTGCTCATGACAAACTCTCTCTTCTGTTTGCTTATCCAGAAATGTCTTTATTTGCTTCAGACTGAAAAGATAATTTAATTGGAAAATAAATTCTAGCCAAGAATCTTTTTTCTTTAACATAATGAAGATATGTTCTACTTTCCATGGCTCCCATTGTTGCTATTAGTCTGTTATTTCTCTGGAGGCAATCAGTGTTCTAACTGATGTTAATCTATTGTTTTTGAAGTTCTGGAGATTACCTGTAATAGNNTATGCACAGCTTATCTTTATTTTTCTCTTTGGAATTCTTGGAATTCTTAAATATGTGCTTATTTCATACTTTTTGTAATTTCTTATCTGTTATGTCTAAATGTGGCCTCTATTTTATTCCCTCCCTCTTCTCTTTTAGAAACCTTGAATGCATGTTAGACCCTCACTCTCTTCCATGTCTGTTTTTCTTCATTTTTCTCATGCTATTTGATCTCTGCTGAATTCTAGATAAGTCATGTTCCTTGTTTCCAGTTTACTATGTATCTCTTTGGCTATTTCTAATCTGATAATTTGATCCAGTTTTAAAATCTTGATTTCTTTTTTCACTCAAGCAATTATGCTTTTCCCAAAATATTAGGTTGTATTTTGCTATGCCATGTTATATACAGAGACTTTCTAGCTTGACTTTTTCTCTTTTTTAAAACCATGGTTCAGTTCAGTTCAGTCACTCAGTCTTGTCTGACTATTTGCAACCCCATGAACTGGGCCAGGCCTCCCTGTCTATCACCAACTCCTGAAGTTCACTCAAATTCACGTCCATCGAGTCGGTGATGCCATCCAGCCATCTCATCCTCTGTCGTCCCCTTTTCCTCCTGCCCCCAATCCCTCCCAGCACCAGAGTTGTTTCCAATGAGTCAACTCTGCATGAGGTGGCCAAAGTACTGGAGTTTCAGCTTCAGCATCATTCCTTCCAAAGAACACTCAGGACTGATCTCCTTTAGGATGAACTGGTTGGATCTCCTTGAAGTCCAAGGGACTCTCAAGAGTCTTCTCCAACACCACAGTTCAAAAGCATCAATTCTTTGGCGCTCAGCTTTCTTCACAGTCCAACTCTCACATTCATACATGACCACTGGAAAAATCGTAGCCTTGACTAGACGGACCTTTGTTGGCAAAGGAATGTCACTGCTTTTGAATATACTATCTAGGTTGGTCGTAACTTTCCTTCCAAGGAATAAGTGTATTTTAATTTCATGGCTGCAATCACCGTTTGCAGTGATTTTGGAGCCCCCCAAAATAAAGTCTGACACTGTTTCCACTGTTTTCCCATCTATTTGCCATGAAATGATGGGACCAGATGCCATGATCTTCGTTTTCTGAATTTTGAACTTTAAGCCAATTCTCTCACTCTCCTCTTTCACTTTCATCAAGAGGCTCTTCAGTTCCTCTAAAACATGGTAAGCTACATTAAAAACCATGTCTGAAATCAGAATTTGTGTTTTATTTTTCAACTGATGACTTTTATTCATAGAAACTTATTTTCCTGTGTGTTTCATGTGCTTTTGTATACTGGAGATTTTCTTTAGAAATTACTGGTGTAAATTATTTTTGCGAATTTGTGAGGAGTTCAATGAAAATGCCTTTTTAAATTTTAGTTTCCAGGAGTTCTGAGTGCCTGGAAATCTTTAAATTCATGCTTTGAAATTCCTTGGCCCATTCAGGTGAATTTAAACTACATCCATGTAAGAGAAAGATATGGTGTTATGACTTTTCAGGGAATTTTATTTTCCCTTTGCTAATCAGCTCCGCTAGTTTTTCATGTTGTTCTCTTGAATGGAGAATGGTGGTTTTATTTTTCTGCTTAAAATTTATCTCAAATATTTAGCTTTTTCCAGGTCTGGTTTCCTTTTAAAGAGACTACGCTTAACAGTATTAAACTTGGGTAGGCTCTGGTCATCCAAGCCAAAGTTCAATTTTATTGTGACTGGTGTGATTTCTTAGGGTGCAAATGACTTCCCTGATCTGTTTGCCACTTTATATAGTCTCATTTATCTAGATGTTGGCCTGACAAATCCTTTTTATCATCTCTACCCTACAATGCTTCTAAGAAGATTTTTAATGTACATTTCCCTTAGTTTTATACTAATACTTTATGTTGTTGTGTTGTTCAGTCGCTAATTCACGTCCGACTCTTTGCAACCCCATGGACTGCAGCATGCCCGGTTTCCCCATCCTTCAGTATCGCCCAGATTTTGCTCAGATTCACATCCACTGAGTTGGTGATGCTATCTACCCATCTCATCTATCTACCCATCTCATCCATCTACCCATCTCATCTTCTGCCACCCTCTTCTCCTTTTGCTGTCAATCTTTCCCAGCTTTTAATATTTTTAGTGAAAAAGGTGGTCTGAATTACATAGTTTAACATATCCCCTAAAGCAGAAATACCCTAGATAAACTTTCATGGGATATGAATTCTCCTTTGTTTAAAATCTATACCTTTGTATTTTTGACAAGTAAATTCTTTTTAGTTGACATCTTTTGCCTTTAAACATACAGCATTTCAAAAATTGGGGGGGAAAGACTTTGGGGCAAATAATTTCATTAAAATTTCCTTTTCAACTGTATCTTTTCAGGATGCTTATACTAACAGCATCTTAGTATGCAATGTTTTTTCAAAACAGTTAATAATTGTTGTTTGTTCTTTCCCTTAAAATTTGTCTTTAGAAGACCACTCTTGAGTTATATGAAAACTTAGTGTTTAACCTGCTTTCAATGTTAATGAAGCAAATGAATATGTAAATACAAGTAATAAGAGTGATAATAAATTCTGTATCCAAATATATGGATGTTTCCCTATAGAAGAAGGCTTGTTGTTGTTATTGTTCAGTTGCTCAGTTGTGTCTGATTCTTTGCAACCCCATGAACTGCAGCATGCCAGCTTCCCTGTCCTTCACTATCTCCTGGATTTACCTCAAACTTGTGTCCACTGTATCAGTGATGCCTTTCAGTTATCTCATCCTCTGTTGCCCCCTTCTCCTCCTGCCCTCAATTTTTCACAAAATCAGGATTTTTTCTAATGAGCTGACCCTTCACATCAGGTGGCCAAAGTACTGGAACTTCAGCTTCAGCATCAGTTCTTCCAGTGAATATTTAGGGTTGATTTCCTTTAGGATTGGCTAGTCTGTGTCTTTGCCGTCCAGAAGAAGTCTTGGACCTCATCTGTTGTCTAAGTTTAGCCATCCAGTGTCAGGCATGAAATTAATGGCATTTTCCAGTTTATATGATAAACTTCATTTACTGACATAATAGTCCAAAGTCAATATGCTTATGAAATGGTTATTTATTGAAGGAGGACATTTCTGACTCTGATGACCTACTTTTATTTCTTGGCATTATCAACAGTATCTTGTTCAGACAAGCATTTTGTCTTCTTCCATAGATGATATTATTAGTGGTAATAGTGATTGTTAATATATCACTTAGCCCAGAGGACAGAGTGCCTATCCATAGGGTTCTATAAAGAGTTGGTTTAGTGTGTGTGCAGAATTCCAAGCTAAGCACTGATTGGTGAGTCCTTGGAAAGCAAATATGTGTGTGTGTGTGTGTGTGTGTGTGTGTATGTATTTATAAAACCCTAGCCTTTTTATTTCAGAAAAAAATATAAAACTCTTGTCTTTTTTATTTAAGACATTTATCCTAATGGTATTGTTTTCATGCTAGGGTAATAATGGCGATAAATTAATAGGTGATAAATAAAATGTAATTGAGATTCATTGGTACTATGGATACAATACTCTAAGAATCTGTGGCAGAGGATAACAAAGGGAGCTTCAATGAAGACAATATGTGTGATACAATGTAGGCTGAAATGTGAGCGTGAGAAAGACCAGCAACTTGGAGAACCCAAGGAGAATGCTAGGAGAAGGAATATCTTACCTGTGTCTGTTGTGGGAAAGATAGGAGCCTGTCCTAGGTATAGACTGAAGGAAAATGTGTTTGGAGGATAATGAGCAAGAGTCGAGTTGGCTTGAAGGAGAGATTTACTGTTGCTGGATGAGGCAGGTCCTTTCAGACCCTGGCATGAAATCTGTTGGAAAGTTGAGAGGTGTCTGGAGAGTAGAAGCAGATCCATCACTTACAAAGCTAACATACTCGAGCAGGAAGTTGCCATGAACCTGAACCAGTGTGGTCTCCATGGAGATGCATCTGATGAGTGTATTATGATTGGGGGAAATTAGTTAAGCTCCTTGAGCCTCATGGTCTTCCTCTAGAAAATTAGACATAGCTCTGTAATAACTAAGCTCCATTTCAGACTAAAGTTTCTGAGTTCAGTGGGCCATAGCAAGTGAACACAGGCCAAGGACTTTTGAGTCCAGATCAAAATGTTTTAATTTTTTGCTACTATTGCTAAAGGTTTTTATTCTCAAATTTGTCCTGGAACATCCAGTGAGAGGAAAGGAAAAAATGTAGCTTTAGGGAAATTATATGGAATGGTGATTTCTTAAAAATATTTAAAAAAAAATAGAACTCTATCCTGTTCTTTTACTAGAGAACTATTTGTTTTACAGAACAACTGGGTGGCTCCTGTTATGTTCTTTGGAAGGCAAATGGTATCCCCTAAAACCCAAATGTGGCCTTTGGGCAGGCAGGGGACCCAAAGAAGTTTGAGACTCCCATGAAATCTCATTGCCACCTTCTTTTATAAGCATGACTTATAAGTATTTCCAACTATTGGAGATGACAGTTAAGGTTTCGAGTTATGCCAAGTGTCTAAATGTTTGGATGACACTATTGATTTTTTTTCATTCTTGAATTTTAAGTTATTTGCTTATTTTTGGCTGTGCTGGGTCTTCGTTACTGCTCAGGGGCTGCTCTCTAGCTGCGGTGCACTGGCTTCTCGTTGTGGCAGCTTCTTTTGTTGCAGAGCACAGGCTGTAGCGTGTGTGAGCTCAGCAGCTGTGGTGCAGTTTGTAGACTCGTTCGCATACCATGTGTCAGCAGAGGATGGACAAGGTGGCAGAGAGCAAGTCAAGATTCTTCTCAGGGGCCCAGAATTACTATAAGGAAGGCAGCTAAAGGAAGCCCTACTTAAATCTGATAGGGACTTTTCAGAGTTTTAGTTTCTAGAAAAGATTTTCATTTTAAGATGTTGTCTCACATTTCTGACTTTTCGAGTTTTCATGTGTCATTGGCACATCATTTCAGAGTAGCTAAACAGGAGGAGAAAAGAGAATCATTATTGAATGGCAAACAGAAACTTAGACACAAATGATGTAAGTTGTCTGATAAGGCTTCTGGAACCAGGGAACAAAATTAGACAAGTCTCATCTTCCTCTTTAGTTGATCCTAAGTGTTTCTGATAGAGTCTGTTGTAGTTAAGTTTACTACATGATTTAGGTAACCTCTCAGGTACAATATAAAAATGTTATATTTGTTTATAACATTTTTCAGTTCCTATTTGGCTGATGCTAATCATTTTATTTTTGAAATATTTCTACTTATTTTCTACTTACACTTGAAAGACTCAAGCTCCCATTTTGTTTCAACCTTTCTTTACCTTAATTTGATGGAATTACAGCTCTCCTGAAGACTGTTTGCTGCCAAGGCCCTAATTGGTTGTCAGACAAAAATGTCATGGGAGGAAGTCGCCATCTCAAAACATATTTTAACCTCTTTCTTTTCTGATTGTTTGCAATACCTTTCCAACAATTTCTTTCCTTCTAATCCTGTTCAGCTTATAAATGAGACATTTGTTAAAGTACAGGGAAATATAATTGTTCTAAAAATGAAATTGCATCTAATTTTGACTTATTTGGGTGATATATTGACCTATTTATTTTCATTATACTTGAGATATAATAGTTGCATTTTCAGTAACACCAATTGGAACAAGTATTTTTTAAAGCATTCAGTAAAGCAGACTGATAGTCCTGCATACCTTCTTTGTGCTTGAGTATTTACGGACATCATCATAATATCTCACAACAAGATCAGCAAAGTATTACTTATCTACCTAACTAAGACTCAGAGGCTGCCGTAACATCCAAGCGACATGATTATATGTAGCAGAGCTAAGACTTCAGTAGGACTACAATTCAATTTCTTCTGTCTCTGGAACTTAATTAAAATGTGGTCCAGACCAGCAATATCAGCATCGCCCAGGAACCTGTTAGAAACGCAGACTGTCTAGTGCCACCCCAGACCACATGGCATCCAAATCTTTCTTTTAACAAGATCTCTGAATGAATTATTTTAATTTCATGGCTGATATTCAAAGATGCTTGCCCCTTGGAAGAAAAGCTATGACCAACCTAGACAGCATATTAAAAAGCAGAGAGATTGCTTTGCCGACAGAGGTCTGTCTAGTCAAAACTATGGTTTTCTCAGAAGTCGTGTATGGATGTAAGAGTTGAACTATAAAGAAAGCTGAATCCTGAAGAAATGTTGCTTTTGAACTGTGGTGTTGGAGAAAACTCTAGAGTCCCGTGGTCTACAAGGAGATCAAACCAGTCAATCCTAAAGGAAATCAGTTCTGAATATTCATTGGAAGGACTGGTGCTGAAGCTGAAACTCCAATACTTTGGCCACCTGATGTGAAGAGCTGACTCATTGGAAAAGACTCTGATGCTGGGAAAGACTGAAGGCAGGAGGAGAAGGGGGCAGCAGAGGATGAGATGGTTGGACGGGATCACTGACTCAATGGACATGAGTTTGGGCAAGCTCCAGGAGTTGGTGATGGACAGGGAAGCCTGGCATGCTGCAGTCCATGGGGTTGCAAAGAGTCAGACATGACTGATGACTGAACTGACTGGATGAATCCTAGAGAAGAATTCTAGAGATGATTCCTGCGTAAGACCAAGAGGTCCTGATTTATGCAAGGTATCTCTGAAGCAGGGTGCTTTTTTTTTTCCTTTTCTTTTCCTATTTCTCATCTTCTGTAAATGCAAAGATAAACGTGACATACTTTGAACAAGTTTATTTTTATTTCCTTACAAAACACATTTAATTTTTATAAGAATATTCTTAAGGGATCTCATAGCACTAGCCCAATTCTTTTTCTTTCTTTACTTTTCTCTCAGACCATTTTTTTCTTCTTCATCTTCTAACATCTATTAAAATATTCTCCAGTAAGTTAACTCTCATTCTTATAAGGTGCAGTGGATCTGGTGTTTCCTGTTCGTATTATGAAGAATGAACAGTTATAGATTAAGCCATACATTCCAATTCTCATGTCACTTAAGCACTTGCTGTTTACACACTTTGAGCATTATTATTTGTACATGTAGTAAAATGAAAAGAAAAAAATAAACTTAAAAAATCAAGAGGTTATTTTGAATGAATACTTTAGAATTTCTTTTTTCATTTTAGCTGTTTTTAGATTGTAAAACACGTTTTCTGTGTGCAATGGGTATCACAAACTGAAATCAGAATGATGCAAGATTAATTTGGATCATTTTACTAAATTTCCCAGAAAATAAATATAACAATTGATTTAAATCTAGTAAAGAAATTGACTCATTCAATTTTGCCATTTTGAATTATTTATTATTTTTGATAGACAGCATGATGTTATAGAATTAAATATATATTTTGTTTGTTTCAACTTTATAATATTCTTAGGATGATACAGATATGTGTGTCCTTTCATAGGTGATTTCAAATATATTTTTATATAATCTTAGGATAAGAAGATATTTACAATTAAACCATATCTTTTTTTTCCAGAATGCTTCATTAGGTTTTCTGCAAACAAAATATTCATCTACTCATGATTAATAAGCTTATACATGCTTTATTTTTTAAAAAATCCAACCCAGAAGTAGAGAACTAAGGTTATTTCAAAATGATGATTTTATCCTTTCAGTGGATGTCTATTGATTGTTTATATTTTGCATATTCTTTTGTTTTGTAATACAGTGATGAAAAATATGGTCCCTATCCTCATGTAGCTGACAGTGTGGTTAGGGAGACATATAAACACTAAATTACTTCATCAGAAGTCTGTTCTATAGTAACGTATACTTCACAGTGGGAGAGTGATTTGTCTTGAGATATGAGGGTTAATGGCAGGTAAATGGGCTTGGACCTGAAGGGAGAGAAATACAGAATGGTGACTCATGGCTGGAGCAGCAATGAGAAGAGACAGTGATAGGAAATGAAGCTGGACAGGTTGGCTGAGGCCAGTCTAAGGCGACACATAAGTCATGCAAAGGGAACAAGCTATGAGAAGTCACTGAAGAACCTTCACCCATAATAGTCAATTTTTATCCAGTACATGCCAAACATTGTGCTAGTGATTGTATGTGTTGTACCATCTAATCTTCCATTTCAGTTTTATATCTGAGGGAGAGAAATGGTGACTCTTCCTGTGTGTTACACCAAGTAAAGCATCTGGGATTTGTGCTCAGTATTTGCTGTTTCTAACACTCACTCTGCTTTGTAAGTTATGAAATATAACATTTATTCAAAGAATAAAAATTATGTACATGTACATGTAAATATATATATATCGTGTTCCTATCTGCCCAGTTTAACATATCAGATCATTAGTAAAACAACTGAGGCTTCCATTATGCACCTCAAAAATCTTAATACTCTCCAGGGGGATAAATAGTGTTCTTAAATTTATACACATCTCCACAATATATGGTTTGTTTATTTATCTATCTTTTATTGTGAAAAGAACGCTTGGCATCAGATTTACCCTCTTCACCAATTTTTAAGTGCACGATGCAGTATGGTTGCCTAGAGGTCCAATGCTGTACTGCAGAGCTCTGGGACTTACTTCTCTTGTATGACCAAAACCTTATGTTTATTGATTAGCAGCACCTCATTTCACAAACTAATTTAAATAGCATAACACCTAACATCTATTTTGGTTACTTTTTAAAATTCAATTTTATGTTAGTGAGATTTATCTCTCTTCGTTACCGTAGTTGTAGAGAACTTACCTTCCCATTTCATTTATATTCTAGCCTTATGATAGCTAACTTTTTGTTTCTTTTTGCTTTTATTGTCAGTGTTGTTATATGTTTTATCTGTGTTTCATCACGTAACTATGCAAAAGTTTTTCTAGAATATTGATTGTATCTAGAATGTTATTTCTCAGTTGCAGTAAGTGTCCANNNNAGTAAGTGTCCATTTTAATTTTAAAAGGTAATACTAAACAGTTTTTCAAATTGATTTCACTGATTTACAACCCACTTCTTACATCTGCTTTCTATGACCTGGTGAGTCCGTACTGGAAAAGAAATTCAGTCTGATCTAATAGGTTGTAAATAGCTTTCAATAATCTAATTAGTAAACAAGAGTTTTCTTCTCTTAGAATGTATTTACTTTCATACTTCTGTGAAAAGCTCATGTAGCTTTTGAAAGTTTTTCTTGTCAATTTATAGGTGTTCTTTTCATATACTGGATATTCATTCTTTTGTGAGATAAATGTATTGCAAATTATTTTCTTTTTTTATAGCTTTTGTATTGATCATTTTTGATAAACACGAGTCCATATTGTACTTAGAGTTGTTAGACATTGCCTTTATTCTTTGTGTATTTTGTGTCCTTTTTAAGAAAAACAACTCTAGCCTAGAGGTCATGGATCCATTCTGCTTTATTTTTTTTTTAACTTTTAAGGATATGCTTTTTAGATTTAAAAATCAAGCCCATTAGGAATTGACTTTTGTGAACGAGTGTGTGGTAGATCAGCTGTGCTGTTTTTCCCCATGTGGATAGTTTTGAAGAACTTTCAGTAGACTTGCACGAGTACATTTTTGCCTAAGGATAGACTTCATTAATATGTGGCTAAATGAAGAGACTGCAAGCAAAGCTGCTGAAGTAGTCCCAGAAGAGAAACTGAGGGTCGAAACTGGGACAATGGCAGTAGGGTGAACAGGGAGACAAAGAGACACTTCGAAGCCACAAACAGCAGGACTTTGTATCTGAATCTAGTGGGCATGATTAACTTTCTGGTCTTTAGTTTTGCTTTTATTTTTCCCTTGAATTTTTAAAAATAAAATACATTACTGCCCTAACAGGGACTGTTGTCTCTGAGTTTCCTCTACTTTCAATGCTCTTCCTTTAAACGTTTATGAGTCTCCTTTTCTCTCTTCCTTCAAGTCTGCTGAAATTCACTTTTCAACTGATGGCTCCTTTGAGTATACTGTTTATAAAATACCAATATCTTCCTTCTGAGCATAGACATACAAGTACCAGGCGATCTCTAGTTTTTCGTGATTTACTACCTTCTTGGCATGATGATTTTTATAGTGTCTGTGTATTTTCCCTAAATTTTAAGCTCTATGAGGGGAAAAGCTTCCTCTGTTCATTTACTGTCATAACATCAGGCCTATGCAAGTGTCTGTTAGTCATTGAATAAACAAATGGGCAGAAAGTAATTTATGCCAATGAGATGTATTCTCTTTTATAAAAAGAGGGGGATTTTCTAGACCTAATGTGTTTGGAATCTTAACACATTTTCACTTTTCCTATAATGGCAGAATTCTGGGGAGGTGACAATGACCGCATTAGGCTGAGAATCACCTTCCTCCCAGATCTCGTGGTAATACTTATAAAACAACTTCAGAATAAAGATGACATGTAGAAGGAATCATTATGAATATCCCAGTTTGGCCTGCACTTATCTGGATAAGTACATCCATCATCTTTATTACACATTGATAATAAAAGCAATGGCCTCTAAATTAACTGAAGCTTTAGAGATGAAATAGAACTATGAGCAGTAATTGGCCTACATCTCAAAACCTGCCTCTACTGAGGCAAACCCTTGCTGTCTGTTTACCCTCCCTTCTCTGCCACGGAGCTGCATTTTCACCAGCAGTCTTCCACTGGACTGGCTTTGAAATGTTCAGTTAATGTGCTGTTTCTGTTTGAATCCATGCTTTAGAGAAGAAACCATGGTAGGTAATTAAATAAAGATGTAAAGCTTCTTGTGGTTTGTATGCCATGCCATCTTTGGTCACATTAGAGTTTGGTGAGCACATTTTCCCCATTCTACTCCTTAGGGACAGAAACTTAAGAAACTAACTTGGGTATTGGTATCTTCTCTGACTTAGATGACCCCTAACCAAGTACCTGCCGATCCTGGAGTGGTCTAAGATTCTGCATTTCTAACAAGCTCCCAGTTTATGTTGAAAAACCTAGTTAAGGCACCATGCTTTCTAAAGCGATGTCTCTGGAGTTCTGGTCAAAATATTGAATATTATCAACCCAAATTCAAAAATTAGTTTTAAGAAAAATTATTGGAACAAACTAGGCGATGAAGAGGTAATCTTCCCTGCTGGCTCAGGTGGTAAAGCGTCTGCCTACAATGCAGGAAACACGAGTTCGATCCCTGGGTCAGGAAGATCCCCTGGGGAAGGAAATGGCAACCCACTCCAGTACTCTTGCCTGGAAAATCCCATGGATGGAGGAGGCTGGTGAGCTACAGTCCGTGGGGATGCAAAGAGTAGGACACGACTGAGCAACTTCACTTTTACTTTCAGGCAATGAAGATGCTTAGGTTTGAAGTAAAATCTACTTTGAAATATATTTTTATAGAGAATTAAATAAAATATGAGGATGAGATTTTTTTTTTCTTTTAATCCTCAGTTCAGTTCCGTCACTCAGTAGTATCTGACTCTTTGTGACCCCATGAATTGCAGCACACCAGGCCTCCCTGTCCATCACCAACTCCTGGAGTTCACTAAACCCCATGTCCATTGAATCGGTGATGCCATCCAACCATCTCTTCCTCTGTCGTCCCCTTCTCCTCCTGCCCCCAATCCCTCCTAGCATCAGAGTCTTTTCCAGTGAGTCAACTCTTCACATGAGGTGGCCAAAGTACTGGAGTTTCAGCTTCAGCATCATTCCTTCCAGAGAAATCCCAGGGCTGATTTCCTTTAGAATGGACTGGTTGGATCTCCTTGCAGTCCAAGGGACTCTCAAGAGTCTTCTCCAACACCACAGTTCAAAAGCATCAATTCTTTG
>SJYF01000233.1:2189998-2210929 GCA_006410515.1 Procapra przewalskii | reverse complement strand
GATGGGGAATTTCATTGGCCATTATTTGTTTAATTACAGATTTTAAAAATAATATATAATTCATAGAGTACTATGAATTATATTAAAATAGAATAAGACTATTAATCTATTAAAAATTAGAACTAGATAAGTATTTAGAGATTTGTCTATGATTAATTTTATAAATAATATTAATGACTGTCATTATTAGTAAACCATTTGCACATTCTGAAACCTAGAGGCCTCATGTGGCTTCTCCAAGAATATTTCTAATAAGGAGGACTGGGGAGCCAAGGAGGGATTTATTGATTCTTGTGATAAACATTTTAGTGCTCTATAGTCCTTACCATGGTGCCTTTCAAGCAGTTAGGCTCAAAGCTGCTTCTGACCCATGAGGAAACACTTCATTCTGTAAAATCCTTGGAGATAATTATTTTCTGAGTTTCAGGATCAAAAATTTAGGAATTTTATTTTGCTTTTCTGCTTTTTAAATTTTTTTTGAATTTTTGTATTGTTATAACCAACACTAGTACATTTCCTTAAATTTTACAGAATAGATTCATGTATTGCATTTTATTTCATTCTTAGCAATAAACCTGAGCAAGTTGCCATGAATGCTTATGAGTATTGTCCTAGCTGGTGGTCCACTAGGTATTTTGATGTGCAGCTTGCTTGAATCCTTATAGTTCTGTAGTATGGGGTCTATGTCTTTATCTGCTTTACAGAGTAATAGAAAAGTAGTTACACTGTTTCCAGAAACCATGGAGCTAATAAGTGCTGGAGTAAAAGTTCAAACCCACCATACTGATCTACTTCTAGATAACTGTTTTATCATCGTTGCTCTAGGACTGTTTGTTACAGTTATCCCTATCCTCCTGGTTTAATTAAGATCCCTGCAGAAGTCATATAAATGACATTAGCTTTGGTCATACCATACTTTGAACTTTTTTTTTTATTTTAATTGCTGTGATATCCTGAAGAAATGTATCATGCCTTCTCCAGAATTTCAATAAAAGGCCCTGTTCTTCTTTCTTTATTTCCTAATGTAGTTAAGCTCAAGGTCTCCCCTTCATCTTGTCTTGAAGGACTGCTCCCTACCCTTTAGCCCAGATGTGGGGCATGGCTCCTTTTCTTTGATTTCCTCACATTTTCCAAAGGAATAACAAAGGTTTGGGGGTGATCTAGGTGGTGTTTGCTATAACTGTATACAAAATTAAATATTGTACACTTTTCTTTTTCATTGCTTTCTGAGTCCACTACCTAACCTCATCAAAATTTTCTCTTTCTAATCTTTTTTCTTGGCCTCTCCATCTGCCCCATCGTGGCTAGAACTCTGTTGCTTCTCCTTCTGATGCCCTCAGCATCTGAATGCCATTCTCTTTGCTTTAAAAAAAAAAATCTCAATATTCACCTTACTGTAACTTATAGATAAAAATAATCTCTTTAATGCAGTTCTGTTTCCCCAATAAGCTGTGAGAGTGTTCATTTTGTAAGGCAGACTGTCTAGATATTTTCGTAAATGAAGACCCTTCTACTGGAAAGTAATGAAGCATTTTCCTAAATGGAAATGTGCCTCCTACGGAGCAGAAGGATTGTTATCAGCGTTGTTTTTAAAGAAGGAATGTTCTTCCCTTTTCGGTACTGATGAAGATTGCCCAGCTTTAGGTGTTGTTTTGTGCTTTTGTTTCTGCCCCTTTGATTCAGCAGTTCTACGGATAGCTTTTCAAGTCATAGCCCCTCCTGGATCTTGATAGTCTCTGGAATCTTTTGTTTTCTGAATCAGCTTCTACCTCCTTTCTACTCATTGCATCTGACCTAGGATGCAATAGAAAAATCAGATTTAGTAGCTGATGTAACTGAAGCCCCCAAATCTTTAATAATTTGCTGAGTGTCAAATGGTACCCGAGCTTGGTCTAAAATCTCATGGACTAAGGCTTTTAGGGAGGAAAAATGTAAATGTTCCTTCCATATAAATCTCACCGTTCTCAGAGCTCTGTGGCCTATTTTCTGGCACTTATCTTAGTCTTTTCTTTTTTTTTCCCCATGGACATTTGTCTTCTGTTACCTCTTTTCCTGGACTGTTGAGCTCAAACTGTTTGATTGAGCTCAAACAAAGTTTGATTCAGTCAAGCCTAAATTCTGAACTTGTCTCCAGGAAGAATGAAGATCTATGCCCACAATACCAGGTGAAAATGAATTAAATGGGGATAAATAGAGCCTCTTTTGGTAAGGAGGAGAGCCAGGATATTATGCTGGAAATCCACTGTGACACCCATTCCAGGATCGGTCTCACTGGGAACTTCCAAGATGGGCAGACTCTTCCTCACTGAATAGCTTTTAATATGTCTTTCTTGCTACATTCTGTGAAGAAGTTCTCTGAAGCAGAACCTTACAGAATCACTGTAGGCTGAGCCTGCTCAGATTAGGACAGGGCTGAGTTAACAAAAAAGATCTTCATGACCCAGATAACCATGATGATTTAATCACTCACCTAGAGCCAGACATCCTGGAAGTGGGCTTTAGGAAACGTCACTATGAACAAAGCTAGTGGAGGTAATGGAATTACAGTTGAGCTAGTTCAAATCTTAAAAGATATTGCTGTTAAAGTGCTGCACTCAATGTGCCAGCAAATTTGGAAAACTCAGCAGTGGCCACCGGACTGGAAAAGGTCAGTTTTCATTCCAATCCCAAAGAAAGGCGATGCCAACGAATGTTCAAACTACCAAACAACTGCACTCATCTCACACACTAGTAAAGTAATGCTCAGAATTCTCCAAGCAAGGCTTCAACAGTATATGAACCATGAAATTCCAGATGTTCAAGCTGGATTTAGATAGGCAGAGGAACCACAGATCAAATTGCCAGCATCCATTGAATAATCAAAAAGCAAGAGTGTTTCAGAAAAATAGTCTACTACTGCTTTATTGACTATGCCAAAGCCTTTGACTGTGTGGATCACAACAAACTGTTAAAAATTCTTCAAGAGATGGGAATACCAGGCCACCTTACCTGGGAATCTTAAGGCTTGCCTGGTAGCTTAGTGGTAAATAAATCCACCTGCAAGAGACGTTGGCTCGATTATTGGGTTGGGAAGATCCCCTGGAGAAGGAAATGGCAACTTACTCCTTTATTCTTGCCTGAGAAGTCCCATGGACAGAGAAGCCTCACGGCTACTTACTGTCCATGGGGTCACAAGTGTCACACGATTTAGCAACTAAACCACCACCATAGGGAATCTTCCATTTTTTTCTGGGCATAAAACTTCAAACTGATTTCCTCTATGTGTATGCTAAGTCACTCCTTTCATATAGAACTCTCTGCAACCCTATGGACTGTAGCCCTCCAGGCTCATCTGTCCATGGGATTCTCCAGGCAAGAATACTGGAGTGGGGTGCCATGCCCCCCTCTAGGGGATCTTCCAGACCCAGGGATCAAACCTGCATCTCTTATGACTCCTGCATTGCAGGCAGATTCTTTTACCACTAGTGCCACTTGGAAATCCCTAACATCCTCTGTTCTGTGCTGTGCTTAGTCGCTTAGTTGCGTCTGACTCTGTGACCCCATGGACTGAAGCCCGCCAGGCTCCTCCGTCCATGGGGATTCTCCAGGCAAGAATACTGGAGTGGGTTGCCATGCCCTTCTCCAGGGATCTTCCTGACCCAGGGATCAAACCCAGGTCTCCTGCATTGCAGGCAGATTCTTTACCCATCTGAGCCACCAGGGATTGTTATATAAATTCCTGGACTGGGCAGATCTTTCTGAATATTTCTAATTCCAGTGAAGGGAAACTGTATATCAACTCCCATTCTCTTCCAGTCCGCTGCTTCTCATCCTCCCTCGTCCAGACCCACGCACTTTTCAGAACAGCAGGCTCTCCCGGATCAGCTTAGTGCTCTAAATTTTAAACACTTCTGATTTTCCCTGCAAAGCTATTTGAAATTCAATTTTGCTTTGGACAGAAATGGTTGGTGACCTCTTCTAACCACATGTCATTCATTTACTTTGAAGAAAGTGGATATATTCCCATGATATGTTTTTTATCCTAAGTAATCATGATAATGCCTTTATGAAAAGTTAAAAAAACATAATTAAGAAAGGCTTTGTAATTAGGGTCACTTATACTGCCAGATTTTCATGTTCAAGCTTGTTTGAAGTAACCATTAACTTCTATTATCATTAATAGGGAATTTAATCCTATTAAAATTAGAGTAGATATTATTGTCTCTCTCTGACTCAATGAGTTTGCTATTCACTGGAAGTTATTCTGATAGGTTGCAAAGCCAGAGCAGTGGAAACCAGGCTGGGATAAGACTTTAGGAGGGAAACCTAAACAAACATATACTGTCAAGTACATCTTTCTGGATGGTGTGTTAGAAAAGTTTGGAATTAAAAGACCTGATTTAAATTCTAGCTTGTCCATTTACTCATTCATCAAACAAATATTGAGTAGCAACTCTAAGTGAGGCACTGAAGACAGGCACAGTTCCCAAACGGTGTAACCTTAAGCCCACAGTTATATCCTCACTAATTCTTTGTTTATTTAAGAGTACATGAAGCAAATCATATCATATTATAGTGTAATACTTACAATGATAGTGAAAGTATTATTTGTTGGGTCATGTCCGACTCTTTGTGACCCCATGGACCGTAGCCCGCCATGATCCTCTATCCAGGAAAATTTTCAGGCAAGAATACTGGAGTGGATTTCCATTCCCTTCTCCAGGAGATCTTTCCAACCCAGGGACTGAACCTCGGTCTGCTGCCCTGAAGGCAGATTCTTTACCCTCTGAGCCATCAGAGAAGTCCAATACTTACCTTCAACTATAATATTTGTACAAGATTCTTACCACTTTAATTAAGTGAAATATTAAAAATATATGGAACAACAGAGATGGAAGCATTTTGTAAATTCTGAATTAATGATTGTCACTACTGTTGCTTGAGCTTACCATGGAAAATATTTTACTCTGGGTCCCATATTAAGTTCTTAGGGAAGAAAAAGTTATGCTGACTTAGCATCTGCATCAACGGCGTGATCTAGAAAGACACAAAGTTGCGTGGACAGTGAATCCCCAGGTTGAGATCAAGTATTGCAATTGGCAAATGAGGTTGTTAGTGAAAGGAACCATCTGTGGATAAAAAGGAAGAGGCATTTGGTGAAGGCAGCAGCACCCTGCAAGGATGTTTTAGGGAGGGACATGCAGAGCTGAGCCTTGAGATGTGGAGAAACTCTGTGAACAAAGGTGGGGCTATTCTAGGAACACAGAGAGGACATCAGTCTAGTCAGAGGATGGCTCTGAGAAAATTAAGGTGAGTGATTAACAATTAAAATTGAGAGCTTTGGATAGCAGAGAGAAGAATGCAATGGGTCTATTTGAAGAGCTGATTTCACTTAACGTGAGATGGATGTGTCGTTGTTAATTTGCTCAGTCATTTCCAACTCTTTGTGACCCCATGGACTGTAGCATGCCAGGCTTCCCTGTCCTACATCATTTCCCAGAGTTTGCTCAAACTCAGGTCCATTGTGTTGTTGTTACAGTCTTGATTTATCAGTTATTATTATACTTCACAGTATGGACAACTTACAAACTCTAAGGCTTTGTTGCCTTATCTATGAATCTCATCATTGTTATGATGGTTAGATGAGATAAAATTCATCATATTATCTGGCACAAAGTAGATTCTTAATCAGCTTTAGCTATTTTTTCTACTCTCCTTTCTCTTCATAGTTTCAATGAGCCTTTTGCCTTTACATTAGTTTAAATGCAATGATTGTCTCCGTGCACATTTTATGAGTTTTATGTCTCCTATATTTGTGCTATCTGCTTCCTACAGTGTCTGAGACCTGAAATTACTGTCTTCAGAATGTCTCTAGCAAGCTATACAAATAAGTTCATGTTTAGCTTAACTGTAGCCCTTAATTTTTCCCTAATCAGTTGAAACTGCTTCTTCATCTACCACAAAATTCTTTAAAATATTTGAATTATGTGAATAACATCCAGGATAGAAGAAATATTACCAGTTATGTATTCTCCACTATTTATTGTCTGTTCTCTTCTTATTGTAAGAAACAAGCTGTTTCAGAGTGTTGATAGTTCCAGATTTAAATTCATTTTATTAAATAGCTCAAGACATCAGCCATCACCACATATTTCTTTAACCTAAATAAAAGGTGACCTTTCTTTTAATCTTTTTCTGTGATTTCTCATTAGAGAATAGATCAAGATGATAAAAAGGGAAGAGTCTTCCCTTGCTTCAATTTAGCTTCGTGTTATTGTTTTGCTTCAGTTCTTTGCAGCTACAATATCAAAAACAATTTTTTGATGCATGTTAAGAAGAGAAGCAATTGTATAATACTTTCAGTGACTGAGAAAAATCTTAAAAATGACTTTGATTCTACTGTCTTCTTCAAGCAAGGCTCTGGTTTCCTTTTCTTTTTCTATTTTTTGTGTCATGACCTAATTTTATTCCAAGCACCGTCATAGTCCCAGTGGTCCCAGGGCTCATCTGAGCAAACGAGACATGTACTCGCTGTCCCGCCACAGCACCCACCTGCCCTGCAGCATGTCCCTGCATTGTCCTCTCCAGCCCTACCCACCTTCCTTGTGTATCTTAGTCACTCAGTCATGTCTGACTGTTTGCTACCCCATGGACTGTAGCCCACCAGGCTCCTCTGTCCCTGGAATTCTCCAGGCAAGAATACTGGAGTGGGTTGCGATTTCCTTCTTCAGGGGATCTTCCTGACCCAAGGATCGAACCCATGGGTCTCCTGCATTGTAGGCAGATGCTTTACTGTCTGAGCTATTGGGGAAGACCCTACCAACCTTCCTTAAAGACCTCATTTCCTCTCAGCTGCTTGCTGGAAAGATTCTCTGAAGGAACCTCTTTGTTCTTGAGGACTTATGTCTCCAAACTATACTACATATGGAGAGGAGGCGGGAGGGCAGTTCAGGATGGGAGCACGTGTACACTCAGGGCAGGTTCACGTTGATGTATGGCAAAACCAATATAGTATTGTAAAGCAAAATAAAGTAACATTTTAAAAATTTTTTAAAAATATACTGCATACTGCTTCCAACAAAATCTTGCCTCTGCTTTAAGATTTAGAAATGATTTTTCCCCCCTGGCCATGTGGCTTTTGAGACCTTAGTTCTAAGACCAGGGATTGAATCTGGGCCCTGAGCCCCTGGCAGTGAAAGCACCAAGTCCTAACCAGTGGACTGATAGTGAATTCCCTGGAAGCAATTTTTGAACCAGAAGGTAAGGGACAGCATCTTGGTCAAGTAGCAGGAAGTGCTCTCACAGTTAACTTGGGAGAAAAAAAAAAAAATCCGATTCCTGGACTCCCTTCTAAGAAGTGCGAAATCTGTTTTGAGTAACGATCCTGGAAACTTGTGTTCTTAGTAAGCACAAGTGGTTCTTGCAGGCGGTGTGTTAAGAAAGCCAGCCATGCAGAGTGCACAGAAGGGAGGTCTGGGGGTCTGAAAATCCCAGGTTAGAACTGCAATAGCACACTTAACAGAGAACTGGGAAAGTCATTTAGCCTCCTTAACTGTGTCTTCCCATTCAGAAATGGAGATGTTATCGACTTACACTCATCATTGTTGTGAGGCTAAAATATGAGAAAATACGTGAGAATACAAAAACTTAAATATCCTAGATCCTTCTTTTTTTTTTTTCTGATTCAAGTAATGGCTTTTTGAAAACTTAATGAAAAGATTGACTTCAGCATTATTTCCCTTTTTCTTAATAGGCTTGAGAAAATCAAACCTGATTTCTAGAACCATAGCTGTGGCTTTGGTTCCCCTGCAGACAGATGAGTCAACAGAGACTGCAGGACCAACTATAAAGGCTCTAGGGGTCTCCTGAGAAGTAAGAGGACTGGCAGAAACCTCTGTGTCCTCATGGACAGGAGGACAGTCTGGACCTATAATGGAAAGCCATCAGGACACACTCAGGAGAAGGTCCCGGAGGAATGCCTGCCCAGCAGTGATAAGGGTCCATGATTCAGTGCTCAAAGCCCTGCATCCAGTATCCAGTAGAACTTGGGCATAGTCTGAAAGTCTAATTCCAAACAGAGCCAGGGCCCAGAGCAGCTCTAAGATGATGAACATGTCAAGTCGGGTGGGTTCAGAAACAGGGAAGGCCAGAACTGATGAGTGGACCAATCAGGCCTGGCTGTCAGCAGTTCCCTGAGTGACCACACCACAGTGGGGGCATGAAGGCATTGGATCAACATCCTGGGTATGCTACAAGATTCCACCTGTCTTCTGGTACTACAGTATGCTCTCACCTGTGTCTGAGTGCCAAGTCTCTTCATTCATGTCCAGCTCTTTGCATCCCCACGGACTGTAGCCCACCAGGCTCCTCTGCCCATGGAATTCTCTAGGCAAGAATACTGGAGTGGGTTGTCATGCCCTCCTCCAGGGGATCTTCCCAACCCAGGAATCAAACCCACATCTCTTAGTTCTCCTGCATTGGCAGGTGGGTTCTTTACAACTAGCATCATCTGGGAAGCCCTGTGCCCTGAACTGTGTTCACCTTGATTCCTCAGAGGATCAGTGGGATCAGAACTTGGTATACAAGATTCATTTCTAGGCTGATTGCAGGTGAGCTTACAGAAGTCACCTGTGGGGGCAGGCTTAGGTGTGTTACAAGCTGTTTGTCCCTAGAAATGAGAGTCGTGTATTCTGGTTGTGTGAGCAGAGATCTAATGTGCAATCTAGCCCGTGGCATGGTGAGTACCCTGGTGTTTTATGGATCTCTTTACCACTCCAGGCCTGGGTCTGTACAGGTCAGCTCCAATTGCCCCCAGCCTACCCCAACCTGGGGTGTAGAGAGCTCGATTCGGATTTGCAGCCATGAGGAACCCAAACAGCTAGAAAGCGAAAGTTACTCCATCTTGTCTGACTATTTGCGACCCCATAGACTGTAGCCCTCCAGGCTCCTCTGTCCATGGAATTCTCTAGGCAAGAATACTGGAATGTGTTGTCATGCCCTCCTCTAGGGATCTTCCCAACCCAGAAATCAAACCCAGGTCTCCAGCATTGCAGGCAGATTCTTTACCATCTGAGCCACCAGGGAAGCTAGAACTAGACCATAGTCTTCTCTTGGAACCTATTTATCTGCAAATCCCAGTCCAGCATCAGTGGCTACTAAGGCCTCTTTCCCTTGCTCGAAACCCTTGGACATCGTAATAGTTGTAGGAAGTTGGACAAGTACTTGACTTGTATTCACTGTACTCACTGAGAGTACTCACCTCAGTACTTTCAACTGCATAATGGGACTAACAAGTCGGTTGGTCAGCTTAAATGCCTCGTAGGCCTGTCACATAGTGTGAACCTCATAATTATCAATTTCCTTTAACTTATTTTCCCTTTGCCATAGAGAGCCTCTAAATATTTGTTTATATGCTCATTCTTCCAACACTTATATTTACATAATAAACTGTCACTCCAACTCATTTTGATCCTCTGAGAGCCATGAATAGCAAAATCTTCGTCAAGGTAATCCCAACCATCAATGCAGGTGTAAGAGCCCATGGTGTTTCCTTTGTTTGGTAGGTCTGGGGATATGAAATCATTGGAATGAAACAGTGAGCATTCCTACAGCCTAGTTTCTTGGAGAGTAAGGCAGAGATCCTTATATTTTAGAAAAACTCTCAGAGTATGGTATGGATAGGTTTATAAGGACCAGGATATAGGATCTGAAGTCGAAACACGGAAGAATCATAATTCATGCATTTAACATGTTTATCAAGCACTAAGAGTGTGAGATGCCCAAGTGTCATAGTGACTACATCCGATCTGGTTTAGGGACTTACAGAAATGAGAGAGTGTTAAGGAAAACTGAGGCTCTGTGGACAAAACATGCGCCATCGTACCTCCCCTGCCCCCATTAGGACCAAGGCGCACGTTCTCCCAGCTGTTAGAGGCTTGTCCACTGATGGCTGGCGGCTGAATCCATCTCGAAGTACTGCCTTTGTCAAAGTGGTCAGCCAGCATCCTGCAGCTGATGGACAGGGGGCCCAGTCCCCTGACCCCTTCTAGAGCCATCCTGTCTTCAGAGCAACCTGAGGACTTGGCTGAGGTCTTCATTACAACTGCATTATAGTTCAATTGCTCTTTCTGCTCATTTTCAAAATTTATTTATTCAGTTCAGTTCAGTTGCTCAGTTGTGTCCGACTCTTTGCGACCCCATGAACTGCAGCACACCAGGCCTCCCTGTCCATCTCCAGTTCCCAGAGTCCACCCAAACCCATGTCCATTGAGTTGGTGATGCCGTCCAACCATCATCCCCTGTCATCCCCTTCTCCTGCCCTCAATCTTTCTCAGCTTCAGGGTCTTTTCAAATGAGTCAGCTCTTTGCATCAGGTGGCCAAAGTATTGGAGTTTCAGCTTCAACATCAGTCCTTCCAATGAATACCCAGGACTGGTTTCCTTTAGGATGGACTGTTTGGATCTCCTTGCAGTCAGAGGGACTCTCAAGAGTCTTCTCCAACACCACAGTTCAAAATTAGCAGGTAATTAATGTATCATAACACACCCCTGTAAGGTATAAAATATAATGGTTTTTGGTGTATTCCCAAAGTCATGAAATTGTAACTATTGTCTAATTCATGAACATTTCATCACCATCCTAAAAAAGTAAAAACAAAACAAATTCATGCTGTTGGCAGTTGCCCCCCATTCATCCTTGCCCCCCGTTCCTGCAGCCACTAGTCTGCCTTCTGTTCTGTGTATCCAATATATTGACTCATACAGTAGGTGGCCTTTGTGTCTGACTTCTTTCACTGAGCATGGTATTTTCAAGGCTCACCTACAGTATAGCATGTCTCACTCTTTTCTTTATCTTTATTGCCAAGTAATACTTACTTGTATGAATATTCCACATTTCATCTTTTCATCAATGGAGAGAGATTTATATTGTTTCTTATATTTGACATTTTGTGTGTATGCTTGGTCAGTTCAGTCATTTCCGCCTCTCTGTGACCCTGTGAACTATAGCCCACCAAGCTCCTCTGTCCACGGGATTCTCCAGGCAAGAAGTGGGTTGCCATGACCCCCTCTAAGGATCTTTCCAACCCAGGAATCGAGCCCATGTCTTTTATGTCTCCTATATTGGCAGAAGGCTTCTTTACCACTAGAACCACCAATCTGATATTTTGAGCGACAATAAATAATTTACTGCTTTGAGCGTTCATGTACACGTGTTCACATGCTTCCTTCTTTCCATTCCTCTCCTGTGCATACTCGGAAATGGTACTACTGGGTTGTGTGGTAGCTCTATGTTTAACATTTTGAGGTAATGTTGTTTTCTAAGGAACTGAAACACTTTACATTCTTACTAGCAATGTATGATAGTTCCAATTTTCCTTTACCTTCATCAATACTTGCTGTTAATCTGTTTTTTGGCTCTAGCTATCCTAGTGAGTGGGAAGTGGTATCTCATTGTGGTTTTGATTTGTAGTTTCCTAATCACTAATGGTGTTGGGCATTTTTTTTCCCCATATCATTATTGCATATGTCCATTTCTATATATTCTATGGGGGGAAATGTCTATTCAAATATTTTGCATTTTTAATTTGAATCTTTCTTATTGTCACAGGTAAGAGTTATGTATTCTGAATACAAATCCCTTATCAGATATATGATTTAAAAGTACATTATTCTATTCTATAGCTTGTCTTTTCACTTCCTTGATGACTTTTTTTTGAAGTGTAACATGTTTAATTTCAACATTTTTAAAAAATTTTGATACCCATACTTTTGGTGTCCATATCTGAGAAATTGTTGCCTCACCCAGATTTACTCCCGTGAAAATTTGCTCCTATTTTTATTCTAAGAGTTTATAGGTTTGTTTTTTTTTTTACATTTAAATCCATGATCCATTTTGAGTTAATTTTTGCCTCTGCCCTTTTCTGTTTGCTCCAATCCTCAGAGATTTTGTTCCCAAGTTTATTTCCCAATAAATCTACAAACTTCAAGTTTATTCCTCTGGAATCAGATAGTTGACTCATAAATATGAAAATAGAATGTGATGACTGGGGACATTGTGGAAACTGTAAACACACCTGTCCCTGGTGTGGATTTCTGAGAGCTGACATTTCCCCCAAGGTGAGGAAGGCCTGTAGAATAGAAGCTCCTTCGTGGACTAGCAAGGGCTGACTTTTCCATTTGCCACTGCTTAGCAAAACCCAATCAGACTGCTTAACAAAAATGCCACAGACCGGGTGGATTACAAACAACAGAAATTTATTTCTCATGGCTCTAGAGGCTGCAAAATCCAAGATCAAGACGCTAGCAGATTAGATACCCACTCCTGGAGATGGTTGGATCTCCAACCATGGAGATCCATGGTTAGCATCACCATGAGATGGCATCACCAGCTCAGTGGACATGAGTTTGAGCAAACTCTAGGTAGGGACAGACAGGGAAGCCTGGCATACTGCAGTCCATGAGGTTTCAAAGAGCCGGACATGACTTAGCAACTGAACAGCAACCCTGACTCAAAGACAGCCTTCTCTTCTCTGTGCCCTCTATGGTAGAGAACAGGGGAGCTTTCTGATCTGTTTATAAGGAGCACTATTCCCATCCGTGATGTCCTAATCACCTCCCAAGTCCCTAGCTCTTAATACTGGTAGCTTGGGTGCTGAGGATCCAACATATGAACATTAAGGGAATACAAATATACAGTTTATGCCACCTGCTTTGCTTCAGAGACTTTATTATTCTATAGAAGACAGTTTTCAGTCACAGAGATCAAAGCACAGGCAAGTTAATATTCAAAACATGACATCAAGTTACATATCCATTTATTTATGTTACAGCGGGAGAAAGATAATACATATTCTTTAGCAGTTGTTATTATGTAACATAATTAAATGTTATAAAGATGAACCGATCATGTGAAAAATAAATACAATCATGTTTGGTTCATGCTATAAAACTTCTTACTTCCTATATATTATATGCAATATGGAGTAGATTTCTGCTTATTTATTTAAAAGAAAACCCAATTAGTATATTTAGCATATATTATATGGTCTGGAGAAGGAAATGGCAACCCACTCCAGTGTTCTTTCCTTGAGAATTCCAGGGACGGGGGAGCCTGGTGGGCTGCTATCTATGGGGTCGCACAGAGTCGGACACGACTGCAGCGTCTTAGCAGCAGCAGCATATGGTCTTGATGTTTGCAGCTTGATTGTCACTTCGGAGCCACTTCAACTTATTGTGTTGAATCGTGGAGTAAGTTTCATGCTCAGAAAGTCAAAAGTGAAAAAGTCAAGAGAGGGCAAGATTTGGTCAACAATTTGCTGGAATTTAGTATTTTTGCATTTGTACATCTGAATTGAAGTTTGATTAGTTATTCCAAGCTTCTTCAAGCACAAGGGACACGGCCTGGGCTCTCACTTAAAAAGAAACTGAGTCTCAAGAAACGAGGGGTGGTAACTGGCCCTAGGTTGCAGATGAATTAGCAAAGACAGCTTCTGTAGGATACAAACCTGACCACTCCCAGCCCCAGGATGTAATTCTTGCAACAAACTGCTTGAGTGTTTTCCAGGGTAGCTTTATACTGTTAAGATGTGTGTGAGTTTCTCAAAGACATCTGTGAGTGCAGGCAGAGAAGGAAAAGGGCATACAGCTTTTTCCATCAAGTTGTGACAACACCTAGGTATTAGAAAGCAACACAAAGATGAATATGCCCCAGCTTTCACTCATTTACAGACATTAAAACCTTGGGAGTCAGAGACAAGTCTTTTTCATGTTGTAAGGACATGGTCCTAAGCAGCCAACTCCTAGGGAAGCAAAAGTCCAAGCATTGCTTGGGAAGCCTGGGGCTATACCCAACCTTCAGCTGCATTGGGAGGAATAACCCAAGGGAGAGATCCTGTAAGATACTTTAATGGTTGCAGAAATAAAAGAAAATCCTTGTTTGAAGCAGAATATGGATTTAAAAATTTAATGGTAACTAATTGTCCATATCTGTGGTAATCCTGCTGTTTTTGATGCTTTGAAAGACTTACAAACAAATCTCAAAATAGCTTTCATAAGTCAATCTCACCTCACCCAAAGCAAAACAATAGTTCATTCACTATTCAGATATAACAGATTCAAATAGCAAAATATCTCCGAAGTCAATTTAAACAAGATAAATCAATAATAAAGGATTAATGCTTCATATTTTCTATTAAAAGAAATTTTATGGGTGTCCCTTTGTTTCATTGAATTTAAATATGTCATTATAAACTCTACACATTCCCAGTAGTGTCTCTGTGCAATGACAGCAGCTGTTAATATCATCCTGTTTTCTTTGAGCTTTTTAAATTCTTTGCATGGATTTTTTAAAAGGATACTTAGATTATATTACATCAAGTGGAAGACATTTCTCTTCCTCCCTGTGAAGGAGTGTTACCAAACAGTTTTCCTGGAACTCTGTGCTCCCTTGATAGGGGGAAGATTGGCTATCTCCTGCAAAAAATTGGCTATCTCCCACTACAGTTGTCCATGGTCATGCATAGCCATGAGAGGAACCAGCCTAGCCAAACCTTGGGCAAAGCATGCATTAATGAAAGAAGCTTCTATGAAATATATGTGTTTATTAACAAAAAAAATCCTGCTAGAAATGTACAAAGTTCATTGTCATCCAGAAATCCAAAACCAAATGAAGAGACATACAATTAGCATTTTCTAACATAGTTTACTACTCTCCCTGGCTAAACACAGGATGAGAGAAACACACAGTAGGAAGGGCGGGTCCTTTTTAAGTCTTTTTTTTTTTTTGAAATGAGCTAGAGAGATTAAGTCATGTGTCCTCGGCCCCATGGCTAGTAAAGTGGCCAGATCGCACATCCTTTACGAGGTGCCCCTTTATCCTCTGTTCTTAGAAGGGGTGCATGGATGTTTTTCACCTGGCTTTCTGGATCTAAAGTAAACATGAGGTTATCACAGCTTGTGCAGTTATAAGAATATGAATATTCTACTACAGATATTAGTTTGACTCTTGCCATTATTTTAGGTTTTAAATCACAGGTGATATTTCTCACTTGAGTGAAATGTGAATTTTCCAAATCATGAAAGCTTATATGAGGCTGCAGAATAAGATTGTGAGCAGTTCTCTAAGGGGAAACGAATGTAAAGTTTAACTGGCAAAGGAATAAAATTAAAGCAGACACCAACATAACCCGGGTTCTTCCCTCTCTCTTCAGATGACAGTCCTGTGGCTTGCTGCTCTGAGCATTTGATGGGGAGTAAAAGGCATTAACACTGCAAAACATGACAAGAAATACACTTGGTAAACAGTTCCCTGGTAGCTCAGTTGCTAAAGAATCCACCTGTAATGCAGGAGATCCCAATTCGATTCCTGGGTCAGCAAGATCCCCTGGAGAAGGAGTAGGCTACCCCCTCCAGTATTTAGATATCAACTTTGTATCAACCCTCAGATTTCTTAAACTTGTCTACAGACCCACTTCTCTTGTAGGTTCCATTAACATCTAATGGAACTACAGCTGCCCAAGTTGATGTATAAAAACCACCACGTCTGGGATATTGAACTTTAACCAACATAATTAACTCAGTTGTTTTCTCTCGTAGGGCAGTAGCGCAATATTTACTTTCAGTGGAAGCCATAGAAGGAATCGAAATGTGTTTATGAGCTATATTTCAAGATGTATAGATGATTGGCAACATGAGAGTTTAGAAGCAGTGGACAATTTGAAGTTAGAAGTTAAAAGCCACACATTAGATAGTTTTTTCATGTAGTCATTGTAGTTTCCTCATCTGTAAATATCGTATTATCCACCTATAAGGGTTATGATGCTCAGAAAGATAGTATACACAAGAATCTCTTGTAATTGCAAGGCTTCATTTGAATCTGCATTCTGCTTTGAAATATACTTGTGTCTTCTAGTTTGTGTTGCCTCAACAAATAAAATTCTTAAAGAGAATTGAAAGGACCCATTTAAGCAAACTGTCATATGAAGTTTGAGTCCCCAAAGGTATGGTATTGTTCAAATTAAGGGACAGGAAGGGGGGGCAGGGGGACAACAACAACTTGTAACAGATCAAAGCCACAGTTGTATTCAAATCTTTAAAAGAAGTTGCAAATGGCTGGATCCCTGGGCTGACTGCTGAGGTACTCTCTTTGACCAGAACAGTGTTTGCAAAGCAAATAGAAAAACAAATGCATCTCTGTTGACCATAGAACCCACTGCTTATTTTTTCTGTCTTCCATCAAGGCTCAAGACTTACATGTATGTCCCTGTCCTGTCCCTGGGAGTTTTTTGTTGTTGTTGTTTTGAAAGGACATATTTTGACCTGTGGGCATCCAAATTGTTTTATTTCCCATCTGATGCTCAAGAAAGCTTCCCTCCTAGATGTGGCCTGATTTCTCTCATTTCCTCCCTTTGCAGTCCATCAATAGGAGCAGATGTTAGAGAGTTTTATAAGGAACGTTCTGTTAGAAATGTGTACATTTGGATTACCACTGGGGATGTTTTTTAAAATTAAATTATACTAAAATATGGCCCTACCTAAAATGCAGGTGCTCTGACCTTCCATCAGCCTAACCTTGGGTGGGGTGTAGCTGGTCTAGTTGATGGAGACAGAGACTTACATAGTCATATCTCAACTGGGACCTTGTGCCAAGGTCTCAAACTCATACTAAAATCATTTCAGCCTAAATATCTCTCCTTCTTTTGCTCATTAGCTCAAATATCCTGTTTGCCTTAACCCCAACTGAAATTTACTGTCCTTTAGACGTTGTCAGTGCCAGGAGTACCAACTGGCATAACTTTTTTTTTAAACAAATGGGCAATATACATCAGTATTAAAATATGTCAATATTAAAGGAGTCTATACTTATGGTTCAGTAACCTCCATGTTGGGAAATGGAAGTATGATCAAAGATTTAGATGTGAAAGTGTAATAACATTGCACAGTTATTTATTACAGCATCTCTTTAAAAAATATATGAGGAGATTATTTATATAAGTAACTATGTAGCCACATCATGGACTATTATTCTATCATGGTAAAATTATGCATTAAAAACAAAACAAGACAAAAAGGTATGTGTGTAACTGTGTGTGTGCCATGGGGTGGGAGTGAGAGTGAGTGTGTTTGTTTATATGTTGAACATTGCAGATCTCCTAAGCCTGTGGATACAAAGAGGTCACATCAAAGTCCACATTACAATGGTCTTACAACCTTATCTCCCCGAAGGCTCAGTGGGTAAAGAATCTGCCTGCAGAGCAGGAGACAAGGGAGACTCAGGTTCAATCCCTGGGTTGGGAAGATCCTCTGGAGAAGGAAATGGTGACCCACTCCAGTATTCTTGTCTGGGAAATTGCGTGGACAGAGGAGCCTGTTGGGCTATAGCCCATGGGGTCACGAAAGAGTTGGACATGACTCAACAGTGGCAGCACAACCTTATGGCCCTCTCACAGAGGCATATAAACCCGTGCTCAGCACCAGATCCAAAGGGACTATTTTCCCTTTTCCCTGGCCTCCTTGCCAAGGCTCTTTCCACTGATCCCATTGTGGATGTTTCATTAGAGCTTTCTGGTAACTGGTATCCTTGGACATCAGGGTTACCATTCTATGAGAAAGGAGATGTTCTCCGTTCCAAAGCTTTCCTTGGCCTTGACTGTAGGCTGCGGATATTGAGGTAAGGAAGTCAGGAAGGAAACAAATGCATCAAATGTCTAATAATTGGTAGGCCTTTGCTAGATCATCCATTCATGTCAGCTAGTGATTCTCAGCTATTCTTATGCTCTCTTTTTAATATGAAACCTCAGCACGTCTAGATAGCATTCTACTCAGTCGTTCTAGGCTGGTGGTGCTATTTAGTTCCTTTCAACCCTACAAAGGTAAGGAATCTTAATCCTGACCCAGACCCAGCACTCAACTAGTATACTGTTACGCACTGACAGAGCTGCCGACATCGTTATCTGCCTGGATCTCTGAGCCATACTGCTGCTAGCCGTGTTCCTTGCGCCCACGTGTTTGGGCTTCTCTGAGGCCAGCTGCTTGCCTGGCCTCCAGTTGCCTGTCAACGCTCTACTTGCTGGAATGCATGTTCCACCTGCTCTCCTGGATGGTCTCCCATAAGCACCAGCTGCAGCTGAACTCTCAGCCCCAGTCCCACCACAGCAGCCCAGCCTAGTTCCAAGCCCAAAGGTCTCCCAGTCCACGGATGCCCTGCTATGGTTAACCTTGCCTGGACCTATCACCTTGACGATTCTTAAAACATTATATGCCATGGAAGACACATGATAAGATTTTTTTTTTTTTTAGGATATTCCAGTTTTGATATTTAAGCTGTTTCCTTTTCTCCAAATTAAGTTTTTTGGAAGGAATGATAAGCTAAAATGTGAGCACATTTTTTGAAGATTAAGAAAAAATACAGCTGGCTTAATATTCCTGTCCTTCAATCTGCTTCACACTAGAAAATGGAGGTGAAGCCAGGTTGTGAAAAATAATAAAGCCAATTACTTTGTCTGTCCTTTGTGCGACATACGGCACCTTTAAAAAAAAAAGCCAAGCAAACACATCAGCAAGTACAGATTGGTAGTTCTGTAGGCCTGGATATACCATGCCCCGATCATCAGTTACGATTATAGCCTTGTGTATTTGCTCTTACAGAGAGAGAGAGAGAGAGAGCCATGCTATGGTGAAGGGGAGCCCTGGGCTCTCAGGCTGTGCCTCCTTTGCCTGTCTCAGCTCTGCCTGTTCCTGAATCCTGAGCCAGATGATGTCTAGTCTATCTTCAGCCTTGCCCTGGCACACATAGCCAGTTAGGTTTGTAGCTGGAAGAACTTAAGAGAGATTTTTTTTGTTTGCCGGTGAGATTCATATTGAGTCCTCTGCTGGTCATCGGGCTTTTTCTTGTTTTGTCCTTGGTCCCATGGGGATACTCCCAGGGAGACGACTGAGAGCCACACACCCCCCACCACCACCCCAGGTAAACATCACGGGTACAGTAACAGGGAATTGCATATAAAGAGAGCCAAGAGGCATTTGGTATTCAAGGGAAATCACAAGCAGCAGACTGAGCTCAATACAAAACCAAGTTAGGAGAGCCAAAGAAAACATCATGAATAGCCTAATCTCTGCAGTATGAGAAGTCTTCACTCATCTTGAATACTATCGACTACCCGTGGTGTGGCCATGCTCCTCTGACCGGACGCCCACTCTCTTGTCTTCTACCTGCGAAGAAGCCCCCTTACTACTTAATGCCAATCAAGGGTATGAGAAAGGCAGTTAGGAGGTGCCAAACGTGGGGTTTCTCTGCTGCCCACTGCAGTGTTCCTGTTAATGGTGTGGTCATTTTTCCTTGGGCCCTACCTGCATCAGGCTGCTCATGTTCAAAACCCAATCAGGGCCATTCCCATAGTTTGAAATTTTCCTCCGGTTGTCTGGAGCTACAATTTCCACCTTCCTTCCTTCTTTGCTTCAAAAGGTGTTAAGGATTTGAAAAAACAATCTGATAGGTTATTAAGAGGGATTTTTTCAGCAGGAGGAGACTGTCAGCTTTTCTCGGGGAGCCATCTTGTTTTGCAACGGATTTTTCTATCATCAGCTTTGTTTTCATCTGACTTCCTGGCAGCTACCTTTGGCAGTTGCAGTTAGAAACATTTCACACACTTTCTTGTATTAGAGAAAACATATGGCCTTGATGTAAGATTGTGCTAAAATGTTCAGCAAACAACTCTCAGTCCCCGGCCACAGTCCCTGACAGGTGAGATAGTCAATTTTGTACACTTGAATTGTCTCTGAGCCAAATCAGCACATCCCAGGATAACATCTTCCATATCCACATTTGTTATCTTCCATTTTCATTTCTTAAAAATTCAGTCTTTGATTGAATATAGAAAATGTTAAGCACCAAGTATTACCAACGGGGACAATGAGGAAGTTTAAAAAGAAGAATGCCAACCTGGAGCCAGAATAACTGGTTAATGTCTGGACTCCGAAGGATGAACATTTTGCCAAGCATTGCAGAGCCACAGAGATTGGCTGCCTCTCCACCCACCCCACTCCTACATTGCACTCTGCACAGAGCCAGGTGATGACAGAGGCTGACTACATTTCGTAGACACAGGATTGTCCAAATACATGAAGTTATATACCTGCTACTTCTGGATTTCCTTGGAGAACTTCTGCAGAGGGAAAAGAGATTTGGTAGCATTTGTGATGACATTCAAAGTAGGCACTTTAAAACATCTCATCATGTGTGACAGTCAATGTCCATCTCTTTATATTGAAACGAGAGTTAGGGAGCATCTGTCTACTTCATGATGACAGATTCATGTTCAACCAATTTAGATAAGTTGGTGCAGAAGGGAAAACATATGACATGACATGTTTGATCATTAATTTGTTTTTCATACACATTTTTTAAAAAGAGGAATACTAAAGTACATGAAAGATTTATGGATATTTACTTCATTAATACCCTAGCACTGGATGCATTTATCCCTGCTTTAACAAATACATTTGTTTTTATATTCTACACATTTTGCCTAATCTCTGAGCTCATCCAAAATTAAAATTATATTAAGATTTGCATTAACAAATATTTGAAATTTGAGTTGTTGCTTAGGTACTAAGTCATATCTGACTCTTTTGTGACCCTGTGAACTGTAGGCTGCCAGACTCCTCTGACTATAGGATTCCCCAGGTAAGAATACTGAAGTGGGTTGCCATTGCCTTCTCCAGGAGATCTTCCTGACGCAGGCATCGCAGCTGCGTCTCCTGCTTTGCAGACAGATTGTTTACCACTGAGCCACATGGGAAGCCCAAATTTGAGTTATTTTTAAGCGTTTAAGTATATTATTTATATAACTATATATACATGATTGTATATTATATAATTATATATATTATTTTTATATATTATATATAATTATACATGTATATAATTATATATAGTCAAGTATATAATATGGCC
>SJYF01000233.1:2172845-2183932 GCA_006410515.1 Procapra przewalskii | reverse complement strand
ATTAAAATGGAAAGCATAAAGTCAAAGAAGTCTCCGCATTAATGAGAGGCAAGGTGCCAGGTAAAGTTAATGGGGTGAATCAGGATAAAGAGGGACAGTAAGTTATGATAAAAGGACAATTTATCAAGATGATAACCAACCATTAGCCAATATAAACCAATCTACATAGCAACTAAACATTTAAGGTAAAATATTTTATTTTAGATTTAAAAAGAATTGATACAAGTACAATTATATAATTATAATGGAAACTTCCAATATATCTTTTGTCATGGTTGAGGATATCTGTAGAGAAATATGCATAAAAAGGCAGATAAGTTAGCTAAAAGCAACAATACCATGAATAACTGAGACTTCAGGTACATTTTCTACATATCAGTTTAGTAAAATAAGTCACAGACAATGGCAAAAGTTACAGAAGCGAGCTCAGTAGCTGATATGTTCTGGTGAGTGACTCTTTATGTGCCTCATTTGTTTGCTTCAAAATCATTTACTTCAGTGCTTTTTTCTAATTAAGTCTCATTATACACAATGATGCACTCTGTGTTTAGGCCCGGCTGGTACAGGACTGCTGCATGGCATATTCACTCAGACATAAAGAAGCTCTCGGAATCTGAGTTCTTTGCTAGGAAAAGGGCTATCTCTATGTATGGATGTGAGTTAGACTATAAAGAAAGTTGAGTGCAGAAGAAATGATGCTTTTGAACTGTGGTGTTGGAGAAGACTCTTGAGAGTCCCTTGGACTGTGAGGAGATCCAACCAGTCCATCCTAAAGGAGATCAGTCCTGGGTGTTCTTTGGAGGGACTGATGTTGAAGCTGAAACTCCAATACTTTGGCCACCTGATGTGGAGAGCTGACTCATTTGAAAAGACCCTAATGCTGGGGAAGATTGAAGGCAGGAGGAGAAGGGGATGACAGAGGATGAGATGGTTGGATGGCATCACCGACACAATGGACATGGGTTTGGGTGGACTCCGGGAGTTGGTGATGGACAGGGAGGCCTGGCGTGCTGTGGTTCATGGGGTCATAAAGAGTCAGACACGACTGAGCAACTGAACTGAACTGGAGACAAAAGACGAGGTTTGAGTTCTGACCTTGCCCTCACTGAAGTGAATGAACACCTCTTATAGATACAATATGTATCTGGACTCACAATCTTGAGTTCAGAGTCATACTATTAAATGAGTTGACCTCATCGAGACTCAGTGTTCTTATCTCTAGATGAGAAACAATCTAGAGATGCAATTCTCTAACACCCGTGAGTTTATGCGCAGTAGTACAAATAGTGTATTTCCTAAGATCCAAAAGTCCTCTGCAACCCACATTCCAAATAAAGAACTGTATTTATGTTAGAATAGACAAAAAGCAGATTGAGACACTTTCTAAAAAATAAAGGAACTGTCTTCGCAAAAGGAAAAAGAGGAGTTAATGAAGGCAGTGTTATAATATAACAGATTCTGTCACTTTCGTTTATCAAATTTCTCAGACAGGCTAGAAATGGAAAGATCTTCAAATGTTACAGGCTTGTTCTGAGTTTTATATATACACAAGTGACCGTGCTTGAGGCAGAACTTGCCTAATGGACAATCAGTGCTTATTAACTATCTTCTTTCCTTTGACATCTGGAAGTAAAATTAAGTTGATGGCGCTACATCATTGCTTTTGCTGCCATGAACACTGACAAGAGTCCACTGCGATTTTCCTACTCAATAAATGTCTTCCTGATGAGGCCAAAATGCTTTCCTTTCTCACATATATAATATGATTGATAATGAGGAATTTTTGATCTACAAAATAAGTTGTGATGTAGTAAGAAAAAAGTCAATAATGTGTATATATATATGTAAGGCACAAGGAGTATTAAAACATGCCTCAGCAGGCAAGAGAGTAATGGTATTGAACATCCTAAAAAACATTTTCTAGAAGCAGAGAAACTGAAGACAATGAATATACTTGGAAGAGGAAAAAGCAAGAAAAGAATAAGGAAATAGGGCAACATTTGTCTCAAGTCTTTGATATACACAAGAGATAAAAGTTGATATAGAAGAATGCAAATATTGTAGTAAAAGAAAAAAAGTTTGAAATGAAAAAGACACAAGATAGTACATGATCTGTTTTATCCACTTTGAATGTTTCTGTGAGAGTCAACCATTAAAAGTACTGAAAAGAATATCCCAGATCCCAGTTCAGTTGCTCCGTTGTGTCCAACTCTTTGTGACCCCATGAACCACAGAACACCAGGTCTCCCTGTCCATCACCAACTCCCGAAGTTTACCCAAACCCGTGTCCATTGTGTCAGTGATGCCATCCAACCATCTCATTCTCTGTCATCCCCTTCTCCTCCTGCCCTCAATCTTCCCCAGCATCAGGGCCTTTTCAGAACATTGACGTTCTAGGAATCAGTGAACTAATATGAACTGAAATGGATGACTTTAACTCAGATAACCGTAATATCTACTACTGTGGGCAGGAATCCCTTAGAAGAAATGGAGTAGCCATCATAGTCAACAAAAGAGTCCAAAATGCAGTCCTTGGATGCAATCTCAAAAATGACAGAATGATCTCTGTTCATTTGCAAGGCAAACCATTCAATATCATGGTAATCCAAATCTATGCCCTGATCAGCAATGGTGAAGAAGTTGAAGTTGAACAGTTCCATGAAGACCTACAAGACCTTTTAGAACTAACACCCGAAAAAGAGGTCATTTTCATTATAGGGGACTGATATGCAAAAGTAGGACAAGAAACACCTGGGGTAACAGGCAAATTTGGCCTTGGAGTACAGAATGAAGCAGGGCAAAGGCTAATAGAGTTTTGCCAAGAGAACGCACTGGTCATAGCAAACACCCTCTTCCAACAACACAAGAGAAGACTCAACACATGGACATCACCAGATGGCCAACACCAAAATCAGATTGATTATATTCTTTGCAGCCAAAGATGGAGAAGCTCTATACAGTCAGCAAAAACAAGACCAGGAGCTGATTGTGGCTCAGATCATGAACTCCTTATTGCCAAATTCAGAATTAAATTTAAGAAAGTGGGGAAAACCACTGGACCATCAATTATGACCTAAATCAAGTCCCTTATTATTATACAGTGGGTTTGAGAAGTAGAAAGAATATCAATGAAGTCTAAACTTCAGCTACCAGGGTCCCATGCACACAGACATACATTCACTGAGGATTTAGATCTCAGACTGAAAGTACATATGAATAACTCTGAGAGTTTATTAAAAATACAGCTTATAGAATTTGCCTTTTTACGTCCACTTTGGCAGATTCTAATAAGGATGTTCAACAGTTCACAACTGAGAAATACTCTCTAGTTATTCTACAATTCATTGTTCCCTTCGAGAGATGGATTTCTAGCTAACAATTTCATCTTGTTTCCTGAGTGGTATTATAGATTCAGAACAACTTAGAGAATTGAAAATAATCTTTTCAGTTATACAGCAGAACCCACTAAGATTTGAATGAGCAGTCTTTATTGAGCAGAACATTCATGGGACTTTTTCTAACCTGTGGATTGTCATTACAAGAGAAGAAAGAGCATGCAGACTTGGCACAAGATTCAAAGGAAGAGATTTGCAGCATCTTTAAAAGAGAAGATAATCCAGTCCACCATGCTAAAGAAAACATTCAACTTCGGCTTTCTGAAAATTGGGGAATTGTAGCAGCAGATGCTGCTGCCGCCTTCCAAAGATCTATTAGAATGTATTTGTGTGAACAAGTAGAGGTCACTTGGAGGGATTTCTGGATGATGATTATTCTTCAGTATCAAGTTGAATTGGAAAAAGAAGGTTATTTCATATTAATTC
Organism: Procapra przewalskii; assembly: GCA_006410515.1. Classification (NCBI taxonomy): domain Eukaryota; kingdom Metazoa; phylum Chordata; class Mammalia; order Artiodactyla; family Bovidae; genus Procapra; species Procapra przewalskii. The sequence goes on along the minus strand of SJYF01000233.1, from coordinate 2,180,111 downwards.
ATGAAGTACCTAAAAATTCAACTGTAGAAGATTCTCTACTTGAAAAAGCAGACTAACCAGTAGAAATTAAAGATTATAAGAATACCAAAGTGATATGTGTGTATGTGTATACACACATATACATATACACAAACATACGTACACTGTAAAGGTTATAAAATAAGAAATAATTCTAAGAATTCCATATAATATGGCATAACAGCTCATACTTAGTTTCTAGAAAAAAAGTGTCCATTTATAAGCAGTATAAATCTAAAATTATCATTAAGTGGATTCTGCAGTAGTTTGTTGTTACATATATTTTTTATGATTCAAATACAACCAAATAGAACAAATACATGCCTACTACATATGAGAGATTGTGTTTTTAGCAATAAAGATTGTGTTCAGCTGCAAGTAACAGAACACCCAATTAAACAGTTATTTCAGTAAAGTAGGGGTTTTATTTGTCTCAAGTGATGAGAGTGCAAAGGTGTAGGAGTCTTGGGCTGGTCCAGCTCTGTAGAATGTCCTCAGAGTCTTAGATTTTTTAAGTTACTCTCATCAACCCTGTTAGCGTGTGGCTCCCATCTTCATTCTGGCTGCCTTCTAATTGCAGGATGGCTGTGCCATCCACCTCTAGGCTGAAAGAAGGTGGAGGGCACGTAACAGTGGACTAAATTTTTAATAAAAGATGAACTAAGTCTGTTCCCCAAGAAAGCGATTTGCAGAAAGACAACCTAAACATTCTCTATTCCAACACTATAAAGCAGAGCTGCATTACAGAGCTACCGTAAATGGTGCAAGGAAGGCTGAAAAGTTGAGTGTTGAATCTGAGTACACTGACAGTCTGAAAAAAATGTGATAGTTGGAGAATAGGTATCAAGTAGACAAACAGACATGAGTATAAAATTATATATGTTATCTGATTTTAAGCACTTTATAAATCATGTGCATTTCATTTCTTAAATAGGTGAAGACATTGAGACATATTGTAGAAATGTTAGGTAACTTCTTCCCTAAGTCAAATGAGGTTCAGTTCAGTTCAGTCACTCAGTTGCGTCTGACTCTTTGCGACCCCATGAATCGCAAGGATAAAAACAGGAATTAAGCCCATGTAAACTAATGTTGGGATTCCCCACTGGTCCAGTGGTAAGAAGCTCAGCTGCCAATGCAGGAGATGTGGGTTTGATCCCTGGGTCAGGGAGATCCTCTGGAGAAGGAAATGGCAACCCACTCCAGTATTATTGCCTGGGAACCACCGTGGACAGAGGAGCCTGGCAGGCTAGAGTCCCTGGGGTTGCGAAAGTGTCAGACATGACTTAGCAACTAAAAACAACAACAAGCAGACGTTAATATCTTTTTTTACCATATGCCACATTCTCCCGGGTACCACCAAGCAATATATTCCTTAGAGAGTCAGTCTTAAAAAATTGTACCTCATTTGTCAGCCACATGATCAGTGCCTTTTGAGGTAAAGACTGCAGTTTTTTTGTAATTTTTATTTTTACTTTATTTTGCTTCACAATACTCTATTGGTTTTTCCATACATTGACATGAATCAGCCACGGGTATACATGAGTTCCCAATCCTGAACCCCCCTCCCACCTCCCACCCCATATCATCTCTCTGGGTCATCCCTGTGCACCAGCCCCAAGCCTCCTGTATCCTGTATCGAACATAGACTGGCGATTCATTTCTTACATGATAGTATACATGATTCAATGCCATTCTCCCAAGTCATCCCACCCTCTCCCTCTCCCACAGAGTCCAAAAGTCCGTTCTATACATCTGTGTCTCTTTTGCTGTCTCACATACAGGGTTATCATTACCATCTTTCTAAATTCCATATATATGTATCAGTATACTCTATTGGTGTTTTTCTTTCTGGCTTACTTCATTCTGTATAATAGGCTCCAGTTTCATCCACCTCATTAGAACTGATTCAAATGTATTCTTTTTAATGACTGAGTAATACTCCATTGTGTATATGTACCACTGCTTTCTTATCCANNNNGTACCACTGCTTTCTTATCCATTCATCTGCTGATGGACATCTAGGTTGCTTCCATGTCCTGGCTATTATAAACAGTGCTGTGATGAACATTGGGGTACATGTGTCTCTTTCACTTCTGGTTTCCTTGGTGTGTATACCCACAAGTGGGATTGCTGGGTCATAAGGCAGTTCTATTTCCAGTTTTTTAAGGAATCTCCACACTGTTCTCCATAGTGGCTGTACTGGTTTGCATTCCCACCAACAGTGTAAAGGGGTTCCCTTTTCTCCACACCCTCTCCAGCATTTATTGCTTGTAGACTTTTGGATCACATCCATTCTGACTGGTGTGAAATGGTACCTCATTGTGGTCTTGATTTGCATTTCTCTGATAATGAGTGATATTGAGCATCTTTTCATGTGTTTGTTAGCCATCTGTATGTCTTCTTTGGAGAAATGTCTATTTAGTTCTTTGGCCCAGTTTTTGATTGAGTCATCATATTTTTCTGGAATTGAGCTGCATAAGTTGCTTGTATATTTTTGAGATTAGTTGTTTGTCAGTTGCTTCGTTTGCTATTATTTTCTCCCATTCAGAAGGCTGTCTTTTCACCTTGCTTATAGTTTCCTTTGTTATGCAGAAGCTTTTAATTTTAATTAGATCCCATTTGTTTATTTTTTCTTTTATTTCCAGTATTCTGGGAGATGGATCATAGAGGATCCTGCTGTGATTTATGCCAGAGAGTGCTTTGCCTAAGTTCTTCTCTAAGAGTTTTATAGTTTCTTACGCTTAGATCTTTAATCCGTTTTGAGTTTATTTTTGTGCATGGTGTTAGAAAGTGATCTATTTTCATTCTTTTACAAGTGGTTGACCAGTTTTCCCAGCACCACTTGTTAAAGAGATTGTCTTTAATCCATTATTCTTGCCTCCTTTGTCGAAGATAAGGTGTCCATAGGTGTGTGGATTTATCTCTGGGCTTTCTATTTTGTTCCATTGATCTATATTTCTGTCTTTGTGCCAGTACCATACTAAGACTGCATTTTTTTCAGGGCATAACTTCAGCATTTTTGTATCCCCAGTGCTTAGTCCATGGATCTGGTTGGTAGAAACACACAGATATCTAGATGAATAAATCTGGATTTAGAGACTATATTTTTAGCTTATAGAATTCAGGAGAGACAGTTTTGTTGTTGTTGTTAATTTTTCTAATACCCACACAAGGCTTCATAGAACATGTTATAGAGTAAGCATTTAGTAAATTCTTTTTAAAGGTTTAAATAAATATTTAAAATCAGATTTCATATGGATGTGAATACACACACACACACACACACACACACACACAGTGTAAGAAGAATATCAGTAAAAAGAGCAGTGCTCTTTTTTTATGATTTATGATTCACTTGGTTAAAAGGTGAAACCGAGCTGGAAAACTATTAATTGATAAATTGGCTCTTGGCCTGAGTTTCACTGTGATGAATTTCATTCATTCACTCAGAAAATGTTTGCTGAGCACCTAATTTGTACCAGCCATTTTCCTCAGTATCATGGATACAATGAATAAAACAGTAAACATGTTGGTATGGGTTGCATTGTGTCCCCAAGATTCATACACTGAAGTCTTAACCCCTAGTACTTCAAAATTTGGCCTCATTTGGAGATGGAGTCTGTAGAGGTGATCAAGTTAAAAAGAAGTCATAAGGGTGGGCTCTAACTGAATAGGACGTAGGAAAAGGGAAAATTTGGACACAGTCATTCACAGAGAGAAAACTTCATGTAAAGATGAAGAGAGAGTCAGGGTGATGCAGTTTTGGCTAAGGAATGTCAAAGTTTGCCTGAAAGCTACCAGAAGCTCCCAGGAAGGCCTGGAACAGATTCTTCCTCACAGCCCCAGAAGAAACCAAACCCTCCGACACCATGCTCTTGGATTTTCAGTCTCCAGGACTGTGACACAGTAAATTTTCATTGTTTAAAGCACCCACTTTGGTCTACGTTGTTTTAGCAGCCCTAGCAACCAGCATGCTAGTGAGGTCCGTCCCCCCTGGAACTTCCCATTCCCGTCGGGAGCAGAGAGGGGAGTGGGAAATTAACGAAGAGTTAAGATACTACTTACTGCACATGATATTAAGCTCTAAATAGAAAAGTAAAGAAAAGTAGGGTAAAAGATATAAGACATGCTGCTTTACGTAATAGGATCTCTGATAAAATGACGCTAGAACTGAAAGGAGGTAGGGAACTGAGCTGTACTGGAATCTGGGGGAAGCGCATTAAGAGCTGAAGGAACAATGAGTCCATAGCTCCTGAGAAAAAGCATGCTTCTGGGTTAGAGGAGCTGCCATGACGTCAAGGTGGCTCAGTTGGAAGAAGGGGGAGAGAAAAGGAAAGTCAGAGATGTAAAGGGAGAGCAGACTGTACAGGCCCATTTTTTACTTTGATGATAACTTTGCTTTCTGTTCCAAGTGACCTAGAAAGCTACAGGAGAGATTCCTAAGAAAAGCAATAATGTGATCTGACTTAAAACTTACAAGGGTCTCTCCACCTCCTGTGTGGGAAGAGACTGTAGGTAGGGGCAAAGTTGGAAGCAGATATCAGGGAGGAGGCTACTGTGGGGAAACCTCCCAGGTGAAATACGTAGCTGGTTTGTGCCAGAAAGATGGTGGAGGACAAGATGAGATAGGCGAGTGAAGGGCTATGTGAAGTATCACAAATACAAAGGAGAGCTTGACAGATAAATGGAGACCAGGCCTTTGGAAGATGCTACAGGAACTTTCCATTTAAGAGAAGTGCAAAAAGAGAGGGAATTGAATGTTACTACTGGAAGGAATAGATGGAGTCAGTGTCCAGGAGAATTCGGCTTGTGGCCGTCATGAAGCCGTCCAGAGCAATGGGGTCATCAGCTGTCACACCACGACTCCTCCTAATCATATCTTTGAGTGACATTTCTAAACTTCATTGAGCTGTGGGCACAACTGAGTCCCTGCCACGGGCAAATTAATTTCACTTTCCTTAGAGAAGGTTCAACTTGAACAAGAGGGGAATACCATTATTTAAATCTCTTATGGCTTTGAAACCTTTTCCTAGGATTTATATCTGTTGTTCAGTCACTAAGCTGTGTCCAACTGTCTGAGATGTCATAGACTGTAGAATGCCAGACTACTCTGTCCTCGACTATCTCCCGGAATTTGCTCAAATTTATTGAGCCACTGAGGCAGTGATGCTGTGTAACCATCTTCTGCTGCCTCATCTCCTTTTGCCTTCAATCTTTCCCAGCAATAGGGTCTTTGCCAATGAGTTGGCTCTTTGTATCAGATGGCCAAAGTATTGAAGCTTCAGTATTAGTCCTTTCAATGAATATTCAGGATTGATTTCCTTCAGTATTGACTGGTTTGATCTTGCAGTCCAAAGGACTCTCAAGAGTCTTCTCTAGCAACAAATTCAAAAGCATCATTGCTTAGGCACTCAGCCTTTGTTATGATCCAACTCTCACATCTGTACATGGCTACTGGAAAACCACTCTACGGTTTGACTCTATGGACCTTTGTTGTCAAAGTTATATTTCTGCTTTCTAATATGCTGTCTAGATTTGTCATAGCTTTTTTTCCAAGGAGCATGTGTCTTTTAATTTCATGGCTGCAGTCACCATCCACAGTGATTTTGGAACCCAAGAAAGTAAAATCTACCATTGCTTTCACATTTCCCCCTTCTGTTTGCCATGAAGTGATGGGACTAGATGCCATCATCTTTTTTTTTTTTTTAATACTGAGTTTCAAGCCAGACTTTTCACTCTTCTTATTTCACCCTCATCAAAAGGCTGTTTAGTTTCTTGTCACTTTCTGATAACCATAAATAAAAGGGAAATTCCTTAAAACAAAGTTCAAGCTAATTTAACATCAACTAAATAAAAATGTTTTGTTTAATAATAGCTAATGCCCATAGCAAGAATAATTCAATAGTAAGTGCTTAAACAGCTTGAAGTCCCACAAACATTGTTGACAATTTCTTTGCACCTCGCTGTTTGCATATCTTGATTAGTTTCCATGAAGATTACCTTATTTTATATTCCAGTTTTTGTGAGTGCAAGAAATGCCAACTTAATAAAATTTAAAGAAAATAAAATTTGGGTTAATATGACAATATTGAGTTCTGTGTAACTCTGTCTAATGCTGCAGCATAATAAGTCAATCAACCTTCTTAATTTTGTAGCAGTAAAAAAAAAATCTCAGTCTCAAAAATGTAGAGTGACATGTATACAAACCCATTTGTGCTGTGGGTTCGAAGAGTAATTTCTTGAAGCCTGGTTGAATCACAGCTCTGCTTGTCACAAGCTGAGCGCCTCTGTGTGTCTCAGTTTCATTTCTAACACAGGAATAAAAACAGCAGCTACTTCATAAAACTGTTCTAGGTTTTAAAGGAACTAAGACATGTAAAGTGTATAGATAAATGACTGCTTCAAATAAGCCCTCAAAAATTTAAGTTATACTATTATCTTTGTTATTTAATTTCCTGCATTTTCTATGTCAAGTTCAATTTCACTGAGTTGGAGGTAAGTGTAATCACAGCTCATCTTTGGCGCCTGCTCCCTGAGGGTAGCGTTGCAGCTCTGTAAAGGGGTGTGATTTATCCCGTGCCCAGGTCCAGCTGCAGACAGTGGTCGGGGGCATCTTCTGTGCCCCTGTCTACCCCGTGCTGGCATCTGCCAAGCTGTCCTCAGTAGTGGCATGTTTGTAGTCCACAGAGGTCATTTCTGCAGACTCTAGTCTTCCCAACCTCCTCATTCATGTCAGGCTGTCAGTGACTGTGTCTGTCAGACGCGCCAGGAATAAATCGGTCTGCGTAGCTCTTTCACCCCAGCATAACCGAGGGCCATCTCTCTGGACCCTCCAGGCAGCACCTCCTTCAGTGTAACTGAGGCTGGGGGAGCAGTGGGCATGGGGTTCTCTGTGGTCTTGCTGCTTCCAGGGACTGTAGTTAGCTCAAGGCAGCCGTGTTTGGGAAGATGCTTCACTTCCTCTCTTTGGAGCGTGGGATGGTGAGAAGTTCATGATTTGGCAGGAGCAGTGTGCATGTTTCTTTCTGAAGATCACTTCACCAGCTTTCTGGCTTTCTTTCATTTTTTTCCTTCACCTAGAAACTCTTTAGTGTATTAATCTGCAGAAAGAACCTGATTCTTTGTCTATATTATCAAATCTAATATTTTATTTATTTTATTTTTTAATACTTTATTCTATGTTACAGTACTGTGTTGGTTTTGCCATACATTGACATGAATCAGCCACAAGTGTACACAATCTCCCAA